>CM051238.1:45863415-45960915 GCA_027917425.1 Gastrophryne carolinensis
TAAGTGCAAATGTTTATTGTGCTATTAAATAGAGGCTGCTTTAGTCACAGAATGGGATGCCAGTGCCACAAAAACCAGAGAGCATGCACAGCAAAAGTGTCTTTATCAGGCCTGATTTCTATGAGAATAAGTGCAAATGTTTATTGTGCTATTAAATAGAGGCTGCTTTAGTCACAGAATGGGATGCCAGTGCCACAAAAACCAGAGAGCATGCACAGCAAAAGTGTCTTTATCAGGCCTGATTTCTATGAGAATAAGTGCAAATGTTTATTGTTGCTATTAAATAGAGGCTGCTTTAGTCACAGAATGGGATGCCAGTGCCACAAAAACCAGAGAGCATGCACAGCAAAAGTGTCTTTATCAGGCCTGATTTCTATGAGAATAAGTGCAAATGTTTATTGTGCTATTAAATAGAGGCTGCTTTAGTCACAGAATGGGATGCCAGTGCCACAAAAACCAGAGAGCATGCACAGCAAAAGTGTCTTTATCAGGCCTGATTTCTATGAGAATAAGTGCAAATGTTTATTGTGCTATTAAATAGAGGCTGCTTTAGTCACAGAATGGGATGCCAGTGCCACAAAAACCAGAGAGCATGCACAGCAAAAGTGTCTTTATCAGGCCTGATTTCTATGAGAATAAGTGCAAATGTTTATTGTGCTATTAAATAGAGGCTGCTTTAGTCACAGAATGGGATGCCAGTGCCACAAAAACCAGAGAGCATGCACAGCAAAAGTGTCTTTATCAGGCCTGATTTCTATGAGAATAAGTGCAAATGTTTATTTTGCTATTAAATAGAGGCTGCTTTAGTCACAGAATGGGATGCCAGTGCCACAAAAACCAGAGAGCATGCACAGCAAAAGTGTCTTTATCAGGCCTGATTTCTATGAGAATAAGTGCAAATGTTTATTATGCTATTAAATAGAGGCTGCTTTAGTCACAGAATGGGATGCCAGTGCCACAAAAACCAGAGAGCATGCACAGCAAAAGTGTCTTTATCAGGCCTGATTTCTATGAGAATAAGTGCAAATGTTTATTATGCTATTAAATAGAGGCTGCTTTAGTCACAGAATGGGATGCCAGTGCCACAAAAACCAGAGAGCATGCACAGCAAAAGTGTCTTTATCAGGCCTGATTTCTATGAGAATAAGTGCAAATGTTTATTATGCTATTAAATAGAGGCTGCTTTAGTCACAGAATGGGATGCCAGTGCCACAAAAACCAGAGAGCATGCACAGCAAAAGTGTCTTTATCAGGCCTGATTTCTATGAGAATAAGTGCAAATGTTTATTATGCTATTAAATAGAGGCTGCTTTAGTCACAGAATGGGATGCCAGTGCCACAAAAACCAGAGAGCATGCACAGCAAAAGTGTCTTTATCAGGCCTGATTTCTATGAGAATAAGTGCAAATGTTTATTATGCTATTAAATAGAGGCTGCTTTAGTCACAGAATGGGATGCCAGTGCCACAAAAACCAGAGAGCATGCACAGCAAAAGTGTCTTTATCAGGCCTGATTTCTATGAGAATAAGTGCAAATGTTTATTGTGCTATTAAATAGAGGCTGCTTTAGTCACAGAATGGGATGCCAGTGCCACAAAAACCAGAGAGCATGCACAGCAAAAGTGTCTTTATCAGGCCTGATTTCTATGAGAATAAGTGCAAATGTTTATTGTGCTATTAAATAGAGGCTGCTTTAGTCACAGAATGGGATGCCAGTGCCACAAAAACCAGAGAGCATGCACAGCAAAAGTGTCTTTATCAGGCCTGATTTCTATGAGAATAAGTGCAAATGTTTATTGTGCTATTAAATAGAGGCTGCTTTAGTCACAGAATGGGATGCCAGTGCCACAAAAACCAGAGAGCATGCACAGCAAAAGTGTCTTTATCAGGCCTGATTTCTATGAGAATAAGTGCAAATGTTTATTGTGCTATTAAATAGAGGCTGCTTTAGTCACAGAATGGGATGCCAGTGCCACAAAAACCAGAGAGCATGCACAGCAAAAGTGTCTTTATCAGGCCTGATTTCTATGAGAATAAGTGCAAATGTTTATTATGCTATTAAATAGAGGCTGCTTTAGTCACAGAATGGGATGCCAGTGCCACAAAAACCAGAGAGCATGCACAGCAAAAGTGTCTTTATCAGGCCTGATTTCTATGAGAATAAGTGCAAATGTTTATTATGCTATTAAATAGAGGCTGCTTTAGTCACAGAATGGGATGCCAGTGCCACAAAAACCAGAGAGCATGCACAGCAAAAGTGTCTTTATCAGGCCTGATTTCTATGAGAATAAGTGCAAATGTTTATTATGCTATTAAATAGAGGCTGCTTTAGTCACAGAATGGGATGCCAGTGCCACAAAAACCAGAGAGCATGCACAGCAAAAGTGTCTTTATCAGGCCTGATTTCTATGAGAATAAGTGCAAATGTTTATTATGCTATTAAATAGAGGCTGCTTTAGTCACAGAATGGGATGCCAGTGCCACAAAAACCAGAGAGCATGCACAGCAAAAGTGTCTTTATCAGGCCTGATTTCTATGAGAATAAGTGCAAATGTTTATTATGCTATTAAATAGAGGCTGCTTTAGTCACAGAATGGGATGCCAGTGCCACAAAAACCAGAGAGCATGCACAGCAAAAGTGTCTTTATCAGGCCTGATTTCTATGAGAATAAGTGCAAATGTTTATTATGCTATTAAATAGAGGCTGCTTTAGTCACAGAATGGGATGCCAGTGCCACAAAAACCAGAGAGCATGCACAGCAAAAGTGTCTTTATCAGGCCTGATTTCTATGAGAATAAGTGCAAATGTTTATTATGCTATTAAATAGAGGCTGCTTTAGTCACAGAATGGGATGCCAGTGCCACAAAAACCAGAGAGCATGCACAGCAAAAGTGTCTTTATCAGGCCTGATTTCTATGAGAATAAGTGCAAATGTTTATTATGCTATTAAATAGAGGCTGCTTTAGTCACAGAATGGGATGCCAGTGCCACAAAAACCAGAGAGCATGCACAGCAAAAGTGTCTTTATCAGGCCTGATTTCTATGAGAATAAGTGCAAATGTTTATTATGCTATTAAATAGAGGCTGCTTTAGTCACAGAATGGGATGCCAGTGCCACAAAAACCAGAGAGCATGCACAGCAAAAGTGTCTTTATCAGGCCTGATTTCTATGAGAATAAGTGCAAATGTTTATTTTGCTATTAAATAGAGGCTGCTTTAGTCACAGAATGGGATGCCAGTGCCACAAAAACCAGAGAGCATGCACAGCAAAAGTGTCTTTATCAGGCCTGATTTCTATGAGATAAGTGCAAATGTTTATTATGCTATTAAATAGAGGCTGCTTTAGTCACAGAATGGGATGCCAGTGCCACAAAAACCAGAGAGCATGCACAGCAAAAGTGTCTTTATCAGGCCTGATTTCTATGAGAATAAGTGCAAATGTTTATTATGCTATTAAATAGAGGCTGCTTTAGTCACAGAATGGGATGCCAGTGCCACAAAAACCAGAGAGCATGCACAGCAAAAGTGTCTTTATCAGGCCTGATTTCTATGAGAATAAGTGCAAATGTTTATTATGCTATTAAATAGAGGCTGCTTTAGTCACAGAATGGGATGCCAGTGCCACAAAAACCAGAGAGCATGCACAGCAAAAGTGTCTTTATCAGGCCTGATTTCTATGAGAATAAGTGCAAATGTTTATTGTGCTATTAAATAGAGGCTGCTTTAGTCACAGAATGGGATGCCAGTGCCACAAAAACCAGAGAGCATGCACAGCAAAAGTGTCTTTATCAGGCTGATTTCTATGAGAATTAAGTGCAAATGTTTATTGTGCTATTAAATAGAGGCTGCTTTAGTCACAGAATGGGATGCCAGTGCCACAAAAACCAGAGAGCATGCACAGCAAAAGTGTCTTTATCAGGCCTGATTTCTATGAGAATAAGTGCAAATGTTTATTATGCTATTAAATAGAGGCTGCTTTAGTCACAGAATGGGATGCCAGTGCCACAAAAACCAGAGAGCATGCACAGCAAAAGTGTCTTTATCAGGCCTGATTTCTATGAGAATAAGTGCAAATGTTTATTATGCTATTAAATAGAGGCTGCTTTAGTCACAGAATGGGATGCCAGTGCCACAAAAACCAGAGAGCATGCACAGCAAAAGTGTCTTTATCAGGCCTGATTTCTATGAGAATAAGTGCAAATGTTTATTATGCTATTAAATAGAGGCTGCTTTAGTCACAGAATGGGATGCCAGTGCCACAAAAACCAGAGAGCATGCACAGCAAAAGTGTCTTTATCAGGCCTGATTTCTATGAGAATAAGTGCAAATGTTTATTATGCTATTAAATAGAGGCTGCTTTAGTCACAGAATGGGATGCCAGTGCCACAAAAACCAGAGAGCATGCACAGCAAAAGTGTCTTTATCAGGCCTGATTTCTATGAGAATAAGTGCAAATGTTTATTGTGCTATTAAATAGAGGCTGCTTTAGTCACAGAATGGGATGCCAGTGCCACAAAAACCAGAGAGCATGCACAGCAAAAGTGTCTTTATCAGGCCTGATTTCTATGAGAATAAGTGCAAATGTTTATTGTGCTATTAAATAGAGGCTGCTTTAGTCACAGAATGGGATGCCAGTGCCACAAAAACCAGAGAGCATGCACAGCAAAAGTGTCTTTATCAGGCCTGATTTCTATGAGAATAAGTGCAAATGTTTATTGTGCTATTAAATAGAGGCTGCTTTAGTCACAGAATGGGATGCCAGTGCCACAAAAACCAGAGAGCATGCACAGCAAAAGTGTCTTTATCAGGCCTGATTTCTATGAGAATAAGTGCAAATGTTTATTGTGCTATTAAATAGAGGCTGCTTTAGTCACAGAATGGGATGCCAGTGCCACAAAAACCAGAGAGCATGCACAGCAAAAGTGTCTTTATCAGGCCTGATTTCTATGAGAATAAGTGCAAATGTTTATTGTGCTATTAAATAGAGGCTGCTTTAGTCACAGAATGGGATGCCAGTGCCACAAAAACCAGAGAGCATGCACAGCAAAAGTGTCTTTATCAGGCCTGATTTCTATGAGAATAAGTGCAAATGTTTATTGTGCTATTAAATAGAGGCTGCTTTCGTCACAGAATGGGATGCCAGTGCCACAAAAACCAGAGAGCATGCACAGCAAAAGTGTCTTTATCAGGCCTGATTTCTATGAGAATAAGTGCAAATGTTTATTGTGCTATTAAATAGAGGCTGCTTTAGTCACAGAATGGGATGCCAGTGCCACAAAAACCAGAGAGCATGCACAGCAAAAGTGTCTTTATCAGGCCTGATTTCTATGAGAATAAGTGCAAATGTTTATTATGCTATTAAATAGAGGCTGCTTTAGTCACAGAATGGGATGCCAGTGCCACAAAAACCAGAGAGCATGCACAGCAAAAGTGTCTTTATCAGGCCTGATTTCTATGAGAATAAGTGCAAATGTTTATTATGCTATTAAATAGAGGCTGCTTTAGTCACAGAATGGGATGCCAGTGCCACAAAAACCAGAGAGCATGCACAGCAAAAGTGTCTTTATCAGGCCTGATTTCTATGAGAATAAGTGCAAATGTTTATTGTGCTATTAAATAGAGGCTGCTTTAGTCACAGAATGGGATGCCAGTGCCACAAAAACCAGAGAGCATGCACAGCAAAAGTGTCTTTATCAGGCCTGATTTCTATGAGAATAAGTGCAAATGTTTATTATGCTATTAAATAGAGGCTGCTTTAGTCACAGAATGGGATGCCAGTGCCACAAAAACCAGAGAGCATGCACAGCAAAAGTGTCTTTATCAGGCCTGATTTCTATGAGAATAAGTGCAAATGTTTATTGTGCTATTAAATAGAGGCTGCTTTAGTCACAGAATGGGATGCCAGTGCCACAAAAACCAGAGAGCATGCACAGCAAAAGTGTCTTTATCAGGCCTGATTTCTATGAGAATAAGTGCAAATGTTTATTGTGCTATTAAATAGAGGCTGCTTTAGTCACAGAATGGGATGCCAGTGCCACAAAAACCAGAGAGCATGCACAGCAAAAGTGTCTTTATCAGGCCTGATTTCTATGAGAATAAGTGCAAATGTTTATTGTGCTATTAAATAGAGGCTGCTTTAGTCACAGAATGGGATGCCAGTGCCACAAAAACCAGAGAGCATGCACAGCAAAAGTGTCTTTATCAGGCCTGATTTCTATGAGAATAAGTGCAAATGTTTATTGTGCTATTAAATAGAGGCTGCTTTAGTCACAGAATGGGATGCCAGTGCCACAAAAACCAGAGAGCATGCACAGCAAAAGTGTCTTTATCAGGCCTGATTTCTATGAGAATAAGTGCAAATGTTTATTGTGCTATTAAATAGAGGCTGCTTTAGTCACAGAATGGGATGCCAGTGCCACAAAAACCAGAGAGCATGCACAGCAAAAGTGTCTTTATCAGGCCTGATTTCTATGAGAATAAGTGCAAATGTTTATTATGCTATTAAATAGAGGCTGCTTTAGTCACAGAATGGGATGCCAGTGCCACAAAAACCAGAGAGCATGCACAGCAAAAGTGTCTTTATCAGGCCTGATTTCTATGAGAATAAGTGCAAATGTTTATTATGCTATTAAATAGAGGCTGCTTTAGTCACAGAATGGGATGCCAGTGCCACAAAAACCAGAGAGCATGCACAGCAAAAGTGTCTTTATCAGGCCTGATTTCTATGAGAATAAGTGCAAATGTTTATTATGCTATTAAATAGAGGCTGCTTTAGTCACAGAATGGGATGCCAGTGCCACAAAAACCAGAGAGCATGCACAGCAAAAGTGTCTTTATCAGGCCTGATTTCTATGAGAATAAGTGCAAATGTTTATTGTGCTATTAAATAGAGGCTGCTTTAGTCACAGAATGGGATGCCAGTGCCACAAAAACCAGAGAGCATGCACAGCAAAAGTGTCTTTATCAGGCCTGATTTCTATGAGAATAAGTGCAAATGTTTATTATGCTATTAAATAGAGGCTGCTTTAGTCACAGAATGGGATGCCAGTGCCACAAAAACCAGAGAGCATGCACAGCAAAAGTGTCTTTATCAGGCCTGATTTCTATGAGAATAAGTGCAAATGTTTATTGTGCTATTAAATAGAGGCTGCTTTAGTCACAGAATGGGATGCCAGTGCCACAAAAACCAGAGAGCATGCACAGCAAAAGTGTCTTTATCAGGCCTGATTTCTATGAGAATAAGTGCAAATGTTTATTATGCTATTAAATAGAGGCTGCTTTAGTCACAGAATGGGATGCCAGTGCCACAAAAACCAGAGAGCATGCACAGCAAAAGTGTCTTTATCAGGCCTGATTTCTATGAGAATAAGTGCAAATGTTTATTATGCTATTAAATAGAGGCTGCTTTAGTCACAGAATGGGATGCCAGTGCCACAAAAACCAGAGAGCATGCACAGCAAAAGTGTCTTTATCAGGCCTGATTTCTATGAGAATAAGTGCAAATGTTTATTGTGCTATTAAATAGAGGCTGCTTTAGTCACAGAATGGGATGCCAGTGCCACAAAAACCAGAGAGCATGCACAGCAAAAGTGTCTTTATCAGGCCTGATTTCTATGAGAATAAGTGCAAATGTTTATTTTGCTATTAAATAGAGGCTGCTTTAGTCACAGAATGGGATGCCAGTGCCACAAAAACCAGAGAGCATGCACAGCAAAAGTGTCTTTATCAGGCCTGATTTCTATGAGAATAAGTGCAAATGTTTATTGTGCTATTAAATAGAGGCTGCTTTAGTCACAGAATGGGATGCCAGTGCCACAAAAACCAGAGAGCATGCACAGCAAAAGTGTCTTTATCAGGCCTGATTTCTATGAGAATAAGTGCAAATGTTTATTTTGCTATTAAATAGAGGCTGCTTTAGTCACAGAATGGGATGCCAGTGCCACAAAAACCAGAGAGCATGCACAGCAAAAGTGTCTTTATCAGGCCTGATTTCTATGAGAATAAGTGCAAATGTTTATTGTGCTATTAAATAGAGGCTGCTTTAGTCACAGAATGGGATGCCAGTGCCACAAAAACCAGAGAGCATGCACAGCAAAAGTGTCTTTATCAGGCCTGATTTCTATGAGAATAAGTGCAAATGTTTATTATGCTATTAAATAGAGGCTGCTTTAGTCACAGAATGGGATGCCAGTGCCACAAAAACCAGAGAGCATGCACAGCAAAAGTGTCTTTATCAGGCCTGATTTCTATGAGAATAAGTGCAAATGTTTATTATGCTATTAAATAGAGGCTGCTTTAGTCACAGAATGGGATGCCAGTGCCACAAAAACCAGAGAGCATGCACAGCAAAAGTGTCTTTATCAGGCCTGATTTCTATGAGAATAAGTGCAAATGTTTATTATGCTATTAAATAGAGGCTGCTTTAGTCACAGAATGGGATGCCAGTGCCACAAAAACCAGAGAGCATGCACAGCAAAAGTGTCTTTATCAGGCCTGATTTCTATGAGAATAAGTGCAAATGTTTATTATGCTATTAAATAGAGGCTGCTTTAGTCACAGAATGGGATGCCTCACAGCAGACTTAAGATCAGTTCAGTATATATGCACAGTTAGTTACTATAAGCAGCCTGAAAACGCTAAGAAAGGCTGGATGAAAAAAAAAAAATCTCCCTGTCAGCCAGCTCCGTTTTTCCTACCTTTCCCTGGCTTTCTGTCTGTCTCCTGTCTGTCTCCTGCCTGTCTCCTGCCTGTCTCCAGCCTGTCCCTGTCTGTCCCTGTCTCCAGCCTGTCTCCAGCCTGTCTAACTGCCTCAGCTACACAGCGTTCTGTCTGTCTGTCACGAATGCAATAGAGAAATGAGGAAAAGCAAGATGGCCGCCGTTAAATACCGCTGTGTGACGTCACCGGGCTTGCAGGCTGCTGATAGGCTGCATGTGACTGCCCCAGATTGCACTGGCGCAGGATACATGTCCAGACATGTCCCGCCCGCCATCTTAGAATGCCTGTAATGTAAATGAATGGATGTTAAAGGAAAACTTCGAGTGATCGAATCGCGGGGAAATTCGGATTCGATCCGAATCGAATTTTTCCTGAAATTAATTAATATATTAAAGTGGATACTCATCTGCTTTTCTGATGAAATCAGCAGGCCTCATCCAATCTCCAAACAATATGGCTGCTGTATTCAAGTTCACAAAGCAGGTCTCTCTATCCCGGAACGTAGCTAGGGGGGAGCAGGAGGGGCACTTGCCCTGGGAGCAGCAGGTCAGGGGGCACCAAAGGGGGGCCTGAGCACAGGTGGGGGGTGCCATTTTTAATCTTTACCTTGGGTGCCAGAAAGCCTGGCAACTCCACTGTCTCTATCCCAAAGCAAATCTCATCATCATCTGGCTGTGTCCATCTTCATTCAAAACAAGAATCGGTGTGTTTCCTTCAGCTGCCCCGAGCAAATCTCTCTGTCTCTCACCAGCCCAGCTGTTTTTCCCAGACTGACCCCTTTGTTTCATTTGAAATAGCGCAGGTGATCTCAGCATTGGCCCAGACAAACTAACTAAGGTGATACTCAGACTGGCTCAGATAAAACTATCACAGGTGATTTTCTGCTGGCCAATTTAATTTTCATGCGAATGCACACATGAATCTAAGCTCAGGCCAAAAGCTACCAAACAAGTCTTCAGAACAAGGGAAGGCCTCCGACTATGCTGAATATTGATTAAGGAACCAACCATGCTGACTAAACTAAAGGGGTCATCTTATATGCAGTGCAATTTTTTGTATAATATTTTTACAATTTCTTTGGGACCAAAATATATAAAAATATCATAGCATGCCCGGTTGACCTAGCCAGATTGGGGGGGGGGGGGGGGCACACAGGAACGTGCTGGAGGTGTGGATTGGCAGAGGGCACTATGATCCACATATGGTGGAGTTGCCCCTTAATAAAAAAATTATAGGATCAGGTATTCTCGGTCTATAAATTCTTGACTCTAGAAGACATCCCTAAAGATCCATAAATAGCCTTGCTGTTGGTGATTCCTGGGTCGATCTCTGCCGCAAAGAAGGGAATTCTCAGACATCTAATAACTGCGACCAGGTCAGTAATCCCTCGACACTGGCGATCCCAACACACCCCAGACATTCTAGAGTGGGTGCGGGAGGTAGAGGGAATCAAGAGGATGGAGGAGATGGTGCTTGAGGGCGTAGAAAACGGGAGAGAGAAATTCAATATCACTTGGACGATTTGGATTATGGCACAAAATACACTGGAATTTTGGGAGCTGCTCTCCTCATTGTAGCTGGTTGCGAGACCAGATACGTGGGAGCAATGTGTAGTCGAGGTAGAACACAGTCAGGCCGTGACTGCTAGACCCTCTCTGGCTCGCACCCTACCTTTCGTTTCCCTACCCGTTCCCCTGCCTGGGACCCCCCCCCCCCCCCGCTGCCTCCCGGGTCCGTGGATGAGCGACATCCCCCCTCTCCCCCCTTTATCTCTATTCCCTCTGTCTTTTCTTTCTTTCCTGTCCTGTGTCTTTGTCTTTTTTTTTCTTTGTTCCTGTACCCTTCATACATTAAAAAAAGAAAAAAAAAAAAAAAAAGGGAGGAGAGCAGAGCTCCTGCAACAAGGTTTCTAAGGCTACACCCTCATGGCTGGGACGCATCCTTCCTTATGACACTCTGAAGCAGAATGACTTGGGACGTCCCTGTGGGGGTTTTTCTCAGAGGCCACCAAACAGGCCTAGGTAACGTCGAGCGTGGGAGGGTGGTATGCCGCAGGTCTCCTACGGAGGCTTTAGGGGGGGATTGTGGGTACTGCCTTCCGAATATTTCATATGTACTAGACCTGGGGAGGTGGCTTGTGATATGTCGTTAGCTACATGCTTTTTTTCTCTTTACCTAACTAATGTACGATGTAAGTTACGACTGTTGAGCGACATGTCAGTGTGCTCTATGCTTTGATTTCCTTCTAATAAAAATATATTGAACAAAAATATCATAGCATTACAGAAAGAGACAACAAATAATACAATTCAGCTGTACCCCTCACAGTGAAATTCTTTGACTGACATTACAGTGCGGCTTGTTGTTGTTGTTCACACTGAGTTACCAAAAGAGGAACGTTGTGGAGAGTTTAATAAAACAGCCTGGAACTTTCTACAAATTGTGCTTAAAGCGACAGCATCCATTAGTGCAAGGGAGGTTTATTCTGTTACTCATCAAGGAGACTGTCACTGCTGGCTTAAACCTAAAGATTGTCTCAGTCGGCTCAGACGGATTTAAATCAACAGTCCTTCATATTTGCCAAATCTAGTTGAGATAAAATCATAAATGGATATTACTTTACTGTCCATTACCTGTTTAGATATTGTTTAACCTTTTATTTGCCACTGCATATTGAAATATCTTATACGCACACTTGTTTGGAAATTTGACATTGTGGTGACAATAAACTGACTCTGCTGATTTCAGAGTGTTGGGGAATCTCAGAGATGTCACCACAGTTTGGGGCAGAGGCCAAATCCTTAAACGTATTCAAGATCCAGCACGGGTTGGTAACATGATTGTTTGGTCTATGTAGTTGCCAGGACAATCCCTTTAAATCTGATAACGTTAATTGCCTATTGCTCTCCTAGCTATGAAAATAAAACTTAGCCATGCTAGTGATAAGGATCCAGAAGTTGCTTCAGTGATGCACAGAGAATTAGCTGGGCTTTCTGGCACCCGGGGCAAAAATTCAAAATGGCACCTCCCGCCTGTTCTCAGGCCCCCCTTTGGCGCCCCCCTGACCTGCTGATACAGCAGAGACACATGGTGTTTCCTTTATCTAAATGATGCCAAGTGAGCACAAATCTGCTAAATAATAGAGCAACAATGATGGCTCCCCCCGACTTTCTGTGCCTCGGTGCGGTGGCACCCCCAGCACAAGTTTCACTCTTGGCTTTCCAATTTCATATAATTAATACACTTAACTTCTGAGAAAAAATAATTCAGCTTGAAGGTAAAGAAACCAAAAGATAACATTCATTATAATTGGCATAACCAGGCATTACCTTCTTCACCATACCGTGTCTTGTGCTCCTAGTGGTCCTTAGATCAGCTTAGCGCTAGGGTGATAAACCTTCTTCTAGAAAGTCTTAAATGATTTCCATATCCATCCAGCATATGACAGAACAGAAAACGACCCTCCCAGTGCTGGGATCCGGGAGGAGAATGGAAAGTGAAAGTCAATAAACTTCTGATTACAGATGATACTTGTCCAGCCGGTATTTCAAGTAAAGTACAGCATAGCTCCCAACTTGTGAAAACATGAAAGAGGGACATGTGAAGCGCCACGCCATAAAATCAATATTTATATTCAGGGGTATGGTTTAGTACCTAAGATATACCGCTAGAAGTTGGGTTTAGGTTAGCTGTAAAGTTCAGGGGTGTCCAGGGTGTGTGTAAGCATGAGGCAGCTTCAGGTTTAAAAAAATGTGATGGCTTTAAATAGAATTATTTACATTTCCAGTAATCAGTCACACAACTCATTACAAATGATAAGGCTTTCCGGATGCAGTGCAGCAGTCGCCTGCTTGTGCCGCTGCCCCTACGCCAAGGAGTAGTGCAGAGAAATGGTAAGTATGTCAGGCTGAAGTGGACTGTGTGCTGGGTGTGGTTAGCATAAGGTCTTGGAGACCCTGCAGACCAGAACCCTCCATGGAGCAGAGTTTCAAGAGAGGGAGAGCCCCCTTTAAAAACATTATTGATTAAATAATAATGTCATCCCTACTATTACCATTCTTTTCGCCCTATAAGTTACACTTATTTTTCCCCAAGTGGGGGGAAATATCAGTGCGTCTTATCAGGTGAATGTTAAAAAAAACGTACATACCATGGCTCCCCCACTGCCCGCTGCCTCCATAGTCGCCGCTGCCTGCCCCCTCCATAACCATCGCAAATTCAGAGAGATTCTGTTCTGGCCCCTGGGTAGGGCATGTGATTTGTGCCAGCGTCCAATGATGCTGGCAGGAGTCATAGGCCACTCCCATCCAGCTGCCGGAACTGGCTCGCACTGAACTGTAGCTGCAGCCGCAAGTACAGAGTGAGCCGGTTCCAGCTTCTGGGAGGGCATTGCCTTTGCCCCCCTGTCAGCATCATTGGACGATGGCACAAATCACATGCCCTACCCAGGGGCCAGAACAGAATCGCTCTCTGAATTTGCGATGGTTATGGAGGGGGCAGGCAGCGGCGACTATGGAGGCAGCGGGCAGTGGGGGAGCCATGGTATGTACGTTTTTTTTAACATTCACCCGATAAGACGCACTGATATTTCCCCCCACTTGGGGAAAAATAAGTGTAACTTATAGGGCGAAAAGAACAGTAATAGTAGGGATGACATTATTATTTAATGTGGGGGCCGGAATCGGCCTGCTCGGAATTAGTGGCAGCTTTGGAGGTGGCGGGGAGCAGAGGGGAAGGTAAGTTTTTCTTTTGCTTGTTCTTCGGGGCATGCTGCACATTGCTTGTATTTGGGATGCCTGCACGATGCCTGTATTTGGGATGCCTACTCACTGCCTGTATTTGGGATGCCAGGACACTGCCTGTATTTGGGATGCCCACACACTGCTATTATTTGGGATGCCCGCACACTGCCTGTATTTGGGATGCCAGGACACTGCCTGTATTTGGGATGCCCACACACTGCTATTATTTGGGATGCCCGCACACTGCCAGTATTTGGGATGCTTGCACACTGCCTGTAATGTGGGATATCGCTCACTGCCTGTAATGTGGGATACCGCCCACTGCCTGTAATGTGGGATACCGCCCACTGCCTGTAATGTGGGATACCACTCACTGCCTTTAATGTGGGATGTCCCTCTCGGCCTTTAATGTGGAATACCGCCCACTTCCTGTAATGTGGGATATCGCTCACTGCCTGTAATGTGGAATACCGCCCACTTCCTGTAATGTGGGATGCCCCTTTCGGCCTTTAATGTGGAATACTGCTCACTGCCTGTAATGTGGGGTAGCGCTCACTGCCTGTAATGTAGGATACCACTCACTGCCTGTAATGTGGGATACCACTCACTGCCTGTAATTTGGGATAGCGCTCACTGCCTGTAATGTGGGATGCCCCTCTCTGCCTTTAATGTGGAATCCTGCTCACTGCCTGTAATGTGGGATAGCGCTCACTGCCTGTAATGTGGGATACCACTCTTTGCCTGTAATGTGGGATAGCGCTCACTGCCTGTAATGTGGGATACCACTCATTGCCTGTAATGTGGGATACCGCTCACTGCCTGTAATGTGGGATGCCCCTCTCTGCCTTTAATGTGTAATACTGCTCACTGCCTGTAATGTGGGGTTTGTACTGGTGTGATTGGGGTAATTCTGCATACTGTCTATAATGGGGTGATTGGGAGAAGGTATTTTAGCACGCCATTTGGTTCAGAATATTTTTTTTTTCCTCCAAATCCTGAGTGCGTCTTATATGCAGGTGCATCCTATAGAGCGAAACATTCTGTCATTCCTGATCTTCTATTTTCCCGCACTGACAGACCTCCCTTTTTCATTCTACCTTTATACAGTGGAAGGATCTGTCTTGGATAAAGCACTTCTGATTGCTCCATAAGTATATCTACTCTGTGTAACATATTTTAATTTCTATTTCACTCTCTTTCTCTCTCTCTCTCTTCTTAGCCCCATTTAGAAGTCAGCCATTCTTGGTGATTTACTAATGAAACTAAACACTGCTTGAACAGGAGGTATGGAAATCTTAGAGGAGGGAGAATAATTACTGGTATTCACCAGGCACTTCTGTGAGTGTGAGTTTTTTCAGTCTAAAAGGACACTAAAATTATAATCAAAATGAGTCAAGATAGAATCCTGCTGATACCTTTTTTTAGACTTCTGAAATCATGGTTTTCATGATCTTAAAGCGGACCTTCACTCTGAATAATAAGAGTCTATCTTATATGTTTCCCACACCCTGTACATACAGATTGCTCACATTAAAAATCATCCTACCTGCATCTACTGCATGTTATGAGCCTTTAAACATCCAAGATGGCGGCTTATGGAAGCCGCCATCTTATCAGGCAGCCTGCAAACAGGAAGTGCCTCCTGACTGTGCTGCTCTGCATTCTGGGACTGCTGACCTTTACCTGACCCCAGCTCTGCTCTGTCTGAGCAAAGCACAACTATAACCCACCCCCCTGTACCTTATCCCACTCTCCTCTCCTCAGTAAGTGTGATGCTTCTGAGTCAAGATGGCGGCGCCCGTATCCTAAATTCCTGAACAGAGTTGCAGCCCAGCGGGGGAAAGAATAATAAGTTAGTGACTAAAAACGTAAAATATATTAATTTTAGATGCTGGGGAACCGTTTTTTAAGAGTTTGGGCTTTTTATTAAATCACGCTGAAGGTCCGGTTTAAAACGGATGGAAACCCATTTCTGCTCCTCTGATCCTCCGGTACCCAGCCTGGCCCAGCAGCAGGGCATTGCTATTGGCTCAGTGGTGGCCCTGCTTACTCACCACGGTGGCAATGTCACGTCTCGGCTTACACAACGCAGGACACTCAGGTGCTGGGGTAGCACTTCTTTATTGGTCTCTTATCCAGAATTACATCCAGTACAATATATAGACAGCTATAGTTGCAGTTATTCCTCCATTAGGGCCTCTTACTCGAGTTGTCAGCCAACACTAGTATCAAGAGTTTCTCTCACACATCTGCTTCTCCCTCTCCTGTGGGCAGGCCCGGATTAACGTAGGGGCGGACGGAGCTGCCGCTCCAGGCCCCTACGTTAAAATAGGCCCAGCAGCCTGCAAACGCGGGCCGCATAGGCCGCCGGGCGCCCGCTACAGAGCCTAGGGCGGAGCTTGCAGATGGGGCGGGCTCAAGGCAAATATATTAGAATAATTTTGAGCCTGCGGGGATGAACTTCAACTTCAAACTTCATTGGTGGTTCAGTGAGAACCCTCCTCTATCCCTCCCTCCCCACCCCACCACCGCCTCCTGTCTGCTGGAGCGCGTTCCTGTCAAAGAAGACAGGTGGCGGCTGCGAGCAGGCGGGGCCCCACTCCCCGCTCTGCCCCCTGCTCGCAGCCGCTGCCTGTCTTCCAAAACGCGCGCCCACCTCGTGCTGTCCCCCCCTCCCCGCCGCTCGCATCCTCTACCTGCATCCCCCGCCCCACTACTCACCCTGCCTCCCCCTCGCATCCTCCGCTGCACTCCTCGCCCTGCCCCCCCATCGCATCCCCCGCCCCACTCCTCGTCCTACCCCCCCTCGCAACCCCCACCCCACTCCTCGCCCCCCCCGCATCCCCTGCCCTACCTCCATTCGCAGCTGCCACCTGTCTTCTGTTGGAGTGCGGGAGTTCGGGGGCGTGGTCTCGCAGGCTTCATCGCACATCAGGAGACCAGGTAAGTGGCCGCTCTTCTGTGCTACAACTCTTGTACAAATGGTGCTTTATGCTGTGCATTAAATTGCACGGCATAAAGCGCTGATTGGACAAGAGCTTGTGCATGCGCAGTGGGATTAAAGAAGGTTAAAGTGGACCAAAACCCAGGATTTTGACTATCTTGGGGTTTGGACTATCCTGGGTTTGGGATGCCCTACTATGTGAAACCCCTAAATCTCCCGCATCAACTTACCTCACCGTGGTCCTAGGGCGCATGCGCGGCCGCTCGTCCAATCAGCACACTCTGAGCTACTGAGATATGCACGTCTGAGCGATGTCTTAGCTCAGCGGCTCCGAGCACGCTGGCCGTCGCACCTCGCACTTCCATCTAACAGGGAGCATGACAAATTCACAAATGGCCGGTGCGGGCACGTGTCCTGCTAGAGGGATAGCGAGGATGCAGCCATTGGACTGGGATTAAGGTAAGTGTAGCGGGCGACCTGGGGGTATCACACAGCGGGGCATCCCAATTTTGGATGCCCCGCGGGGAGGGAATGGATCGGCTCAGGAATCTTATAGATTCCTGGCCGATCCAGCTGGATTTTGGTCCACGTTAAGTCTTCGAGAGAGCTGGGGGTTTCATAGGGCATCACAAATCTGTATGCCCCTGAGAAGGTACCAAAACCCAGGATAGTGAAATTCCTGGGCTTTGGTCCACTTAAAGCAGAACAAAACTGCAAGATGCTGGCCACTGTTGGGTTTTGTTCTGCTTTAAGTGGACCAAAACCTAGCATAGTAAAATTTCTGGGTAGTGGACCAAAACCCAGGATTTGACTATACTAGGTTTTGGTCCTTTCCCCCAGGGCACCCCAATCAGAGATGCCAAGCGCAACTCGCCTCTTCCCGGTCCTCTGGTGCTCGTCCAATCAGAGCGCTTGGAGCCGCTGACATCACGCTGTCTAAGGCCAGCGGCTCTGAGCGCGCTGGCGGCCACATCCCCCGCTTTCCTCTTACAGGGAGCGTGCCCACGCCGGGCATTCACAAATGTCTTGCGCAGGCACGCGCCCTGCTAGAGGGATAGCGGGGATGCTGCTCACACATGTGCTGTTAGACCATGAAACAAGGTGAGTGTATGGTTTCACACTTCCCGATTTTGGATGTCCCGGGGGAGGGAATCGCACTGGGTTTTGATCCACTTTAAAGTGGAACAAAACCCACCAGTGGCAGTCCTGGAATCTACAAGATCTCGTGTTTCTGCCCCGTAGAGAGCCCTGTGTGTTAACCAAAAAAGCTGCGGGTGTGACATCACATCGGATAGGTGTTACAGTCGGGGGGCATAGCGAACCCTCTACAACACCTCTTTGACACTCTGGGCCCCCCCAAAAGCGAGTTGGTTCTTTTTTTTTTTTTTTAGCTAAATAACAAACTCTATGAAGATATGCAAATTTTTCATACACTAACATGTATTCAGCTATCCTGGTAATTTAATGTATATTAGACATGTGACAAATGCACTTTGTCTTAAACAAAATTGCTTTGTGTTGCGTTTTCATTTTATATACTTCGATAAATAGGCCCGTCAAAATCTACAGCACCAGGCCCAGGATGCTCTTAATCCGGCCCTGCCTGTGGGTCCCCTTTATGCTCTCTGGTGGCTTCCTATCTAAACTAGTAGTGCAATCACAAGAGCTTACACTCGACACCTTATTACTGCCTCTGTCTGTATCATGGCCTTCTATTTCTGAGCTAATTCCAGTTGTTATCCAACACTCCTCTTGTGGCCATTTACTGTAACTCCATAACAATATCACTGTATGGGTATTATAAATGGTGCTCCCCTCTTTTTAAGGTTTTATTTAGTTTCACTGTCACTACCTATACAGGCCCTACATATAGAATGCCCCAGGGGCAGGTCCTGGTGTATTTAAAGCGGTCCTTCACCCTGAATAAGAGCCTATCTTATATGTTTCCCACACCCTGTACATACATATTGCTCACATTAAAAATCATCCCACCTACATCTACTGCATGTTATGAGCCTTTAAACACCCAAGATGGCGGCTTATGGAACGTCAGGCAGCCTGCAAACAGGAAGTGCCTCCTGACTGTGCTGCTCTGCATTCTGGGATTGCTGACCTTTTCCTGACCCCGCTCTGCTCTGTCTGAGCAAAGCACAGCTGTAACCCGCACCCCTGTACTTTATCCCACTCTCCTCTCCTTAGTAAGTGTGATGCTTCTGAATCAAAATGGTGGCGCCCGTATCCTAAAATCCTTAACAGAGTTGCAGCCCAGTGGGGTAAAGTATAATAAGTAACAGACTAAGAACTTAAAATATATTAATTTTAGATGCTGTGGAATCGCTTTTTAAGGGTTTGGGCTTTTCAATAAATCATGCTGAAGGTCCAGTTTAAGATTTACTCACTGTAAATGCAGAACAAAATCTTTCCTAGGCCCCCATACCCACCCATCAGCCCTCCCTTCCTGAGAACCTCTTTTGATACAGCTGGCTCAGCAGTGGTTCTGTTTTTTGTTTTAAAAAATGGTCTCTACGACCACCAAGACCACGCCCACAAAGCACATTTGAGATCGCTGATTGGCTGGCTGCGTCACCAGTTTTCTTGCCGAGTTCACCTGCTACCATGTGTAATCTTTGTATAGAAAGTATGAATCCAGATGTGTAGTTAAAGGGGACCTTCACTCTGAATAAGAGTCTATCTTATATGTTTCCCACATCCTGTACATACAGATTGGCCACATTAAAAATCATCCTACCTGCATCTACTGCATGTTATGAGCCTTTAAACATCCAAGATGGCGGCTTATGGAAGCCGCCATCTTATCAGGCAGCCTGCAAACAGGAAGTGCCTCCTGACTGTGCTGCTCTGCATTCTGGGACTGCTGACCTTTACCTGACCCCAGCTCTGCTCTGTCTGAGCAAAGCACAGCTATAACCCACCCCCCTGTACCTTATCCCACTCTCCTCTCCTCAGTAAGTGTGATGCTTCTGAGTCAAGATGGCCACGCCCGTATCCTAAATTCCTGAACAGAGTTGCAGCCCAGTGGGGGAAAGAATAATAAATTAGTGACTAAAAACGTAAAATATATTAATTTTAGATGCTTTTTAGATGATTTTTAAGAGTTTGGGCTTTTCATTAAATCACGCTGAAGATCCGGTTTAAAAGAGTCTAAGGGTGACCATTGCTATGTAAAGAACATGAATAGGCTCCTGAGGTAGCAACTTATTTATACTGTATATCGAAAGAAGTATACGTTTTTCTTTTTCGAAAGTGGACCTAAAGCTAAAGTCTCTCTCAGGGGTGCTGCATACCTCAATGCCCCCCTGGGCGTCCCATATCCCTGATGTCGCAAAATGGGGAATATTACTTACCCACTTCAGGCTTCTTTGGTGCTCAATAATGGTCTATGCCACATGTGTTCAACCTGCACACATGTGGCCCTCAGAGCCAGCCAGCTGATGTGGCCCCTGACCTGATGTTGGGAAAGTGGGAGAGGTAAATAGAACTGGCATGTTCCTAGCACATAAATAGGGGTACAGTAAGCATGGTTCACTGTACAGAGAGTGATATAGAAAGAGATGCATTGGCAGAGGTGACAGAGGTGGCTTGTAGGAACTCCAAGACATTGATTGAACACCAGCCCTGGGTGAAATCTTTGGCAGAATCATTTGGTAAAATAGTTTTTCTATAATAACTGTATTCTTAGCACTGGTGGGAACTTAAATGGATTGAGTATTGGGAACATGGTTAAAATGTGGGACTGATGGGGGAGAGTTATAAATATGGGACCCATATATTCAGAGAGGTCAGCCAATCAGCATGTGCACTGCTAACATGTGGGGGATGTTACATATGAATGTAGGGGTGTGGTGGAAGGACATACAAGGGGTGTTTGTGGAGATAATGGGTAGCCTGATTCCTGATCCACCTGCATTATGCTTTTCCAAATGAAATAATTCTGAACCTATTCATTGTGGCCTGCTACCAGGTTCCAAGTCATTTAAGTGGCCTGTGCTCATCAGGTTAAGCATTCCTGTCCTATGATCACCCGCACATAAGGGGGATGAAGACAGAGGGTTTCTTAGAGGCAGCTGTAGGGTGCAAAACTGCTTTAAGGTGTGAAACTATTGTTAAGGTTGTTATATTGTAGATTTACTGTAACTCCACCAATAAAGGGTTAAGTGACCCAGGTTGTTCATCATCATCATCGCGAGTGATCACCGGACTCCTAGCCATCTTTTCCCAGGCTAAGTCCAAAAAGCAATATTTCTTTATCGTATCTGAAGCTGATCCATCCTGCTGTGTAAAGCTGTTGATGCTGATTTCTGTACCTTATTTTACAGCCAATACTTAGCCACACCATTTTTAGCATTATTTTGACTACCAGCTAATATCCAGATTCACCACCATGTGAGAGCAGCAAGACAGTCTGGAGCTATGCTGATGCACCCCACTGCTGCTGGAGGGTATGTGGGGGAGGATCCAGGGAACAAACACCCACATATCCTTAACTGGGTCCACTTCTGGGAAAGTAGGGGGAAAGTGAAGTACTTGCATGTCTTGGTCTTGTATTGGTGTACATGATCTGCAAGGATGAATTTATACACAAATTGGTTGGAAGTGCCTTCCACATGGGCCTAGAGAATGCCAATAAAACATTCCTCGGACCTTAACACTGTAGCCTCCGGCTTGTATTACACCAATGGTTGTGGGGTACTTGCTCTATGATGTTTCTTGCCTTACACAACAACATCCAACCCTTACAAAAAAGCAGGAAAGATTACTTATCCGGTCAGCAGAGGTTCCCCCCCATCTTCACAGACTGAATGTAATAATCTCAGTCTGTCATTCACAGATACAACAAAGAAAATTGAAAGGCATGGCTGTAGTACAGGATAAACCGAAAAGTACACTTCTGAGAAAATAAATCAGATGGCTGGAAGGTAAGGCAGAATTGTTATGTTTACATTATTCCCCTTCGCCAGACATCCGGGCAGGGATCCAGAATTTGGGTTCTCGGGACACCAAGCAGGAGCGCCATGTCGGGGTTTTCCACATATGGCTCTTTTCCTAGACAGCGATAGAAGCAAAGGTAAAGGATGCTGGGCCCTTCACTGGTTACAGCTCCAGAGCTACTTCAGAACTTTAGACCTCCCATACTCACTCCTTGCACCGTCAGAATTGCAGACTGTACTGATCAAACTGGAAGATGCCCCAACATCGACCCTAGGCTGTTCCATCCATACACCTCAAATGCCATCCATGACTGCAACCATAAAGCCTGGTGGTGGAAAGGTTTAGGGTTGGGCATACATTGCTGTATGGGAACCTGGTCAGCGCACCACCATGGAATTCATGGTCTTCTTCATTGTGACAGAGGAGCTTGGGGATAACGTGAGCTGAATGTGGACCTTTCAACATGACAATGACTGTAAACAGTCAAGTTAATTTTCCAAGAAATTGATAAAATTAATGGAAGGTTCTGGGCAAGTTAAAGAGATTCTCAGGCAAAAGGTTAAAATAAATAAACAGCAGCTTACCCGCTAAGCATTCCTCCAGCGCTGTGCCTCCTCTCAGCTCACTGCCCTGAATGAGGAAACATACTTTCTCATCTGCCCCTCCAGTGCCACCCTACCGATGTGGGCCACCAATATTTACTCGAGGAGCTAGACCATACCACGCCCTCTCTGTATTGATGGCTTGAATGGTACTCTCAGAGCTACCATTCAAGCCAGCTTATCCCTCCCTTCCTCCTACCCACTCAGACTCCTCCTAGCAGCATTCTCACTTCCAGCCCCGCCCCACTCATTATGCTGATTTTTATACAGCATCACAGCTCCAGGGGCCACGCCCACATGCTTCATGAAGAGAAATTGTGAGGTAAATATAAACCTTGATATCTTGGTCATTTCTTCTTCAATTTAAAAATGGAAAACAGTCTAGGACAGTGCCAAATGTAGCCAGACACAATGGGCTAACAACTGGCTGAAATATCACTTTAAAACATGGATGTAAGTCTCATAGAAATGTCGGAATGTTGAAAAGGGGGTTTGACATGGGCCGTAAATACAAGAAGGCCCTCAAAGATCTAAATTCCACATGTGAGCGGGAACAAATGATTTCCAAGACCAATGAACAGTTTTATAAAACGACCACCTAAGGACAATACAGAAAGAAATGTTT
Source organism: Gastrophryne carolinensis (assembly GCA_027917425.1). NCBI lineage: Eukaryota > Metazoa > Chordata > Amphibia > Anura > Microhylidae > Gastrophryne > Gastrophryne carolinensis. The sequence continues at coordinate 45,885,997 of CM051238.1, forward strand.
TATCTGTTTGACTTCTACGGAATTATTCTCTTTTTTAAAATCAGTTACATCACCTATCAGTTATCATGACAGTTACAATGAAGATATCTGGATAGAAAGAGAGGTCACACAGACTTCCTTGGCATATCCCAACTTTATTAGTAGATAGACAGGGTGGTAGGCGCAAGAGACCCCTGACTGGCCAACCGGATGTTGTACGAGGAGTTTGCAAAAAGCTTGTGGAGAGCAGATCCAGACGGTGAGGGATATCCCAAGTACAGGACTCCCTGGGAGCTGGGCTGCAAGACAAGAAGACATACAGGAATCAGTATGGTGACAAAGGAAGGCCATAATCTTTTTTTATTATAATAATATCATTGTAACCAACATAAGCAGACCAAAACCCAAGGTTTTGACTATCCTGGGTTTTAGTTCTTGCCTCCAGGGCACCCCGGTCGAGGATGCCCCGCAGAGAGAATCCCCCCAAGTCGCCCTAACCAATTCACCTTTCCTGTGGCGCATGTGCAGCCTGACTCAAAACAGAGCATATAGCTAGTCAAACTAACACAAAAAAATAGAAAAATATCACACCCGTATACCTTATGGGGGAGGATTAAGCACCTTATAAAAAAAACGAAAATCAGTGTAGCCACACCCCTGCTTAGCACAAGGCATCAATACCATAAAAGGTAGAGGTAGAAGGCACCTAAATATACACACAAGCAAAAATCAGATCACAGATGCACACTATAGACATGAACATAACACATGAATTGTATTTAGGCTTTAATCAAAGAGATTGTAACACTTTTCAAAGAAAATAATACAGGCAGCAGTGTCTGAAAAGTGTAACAAGACACATGTAATAAAAATAAAGATACATTATATGTACACAATCCACTTGGAGAGCTGTCAAGCATTTTGGTGTGTCTAAAACAGTGTTTAGTTCCAAGTTCACACTCTGGATATTACACTCCACTGCAGAAAAAAAACACTTGTAAAAATAATACCAAAAAAACAAAAGACTATGAACATTTATTTACAACGGCACCATCTGACCCCTTCGGGGTTAAAAAAAAGGGGGCTATATAAATACAGGGATACTACGAAGTCTCTATTGCAAGGGTAGACTGCCTCTCCCCATACACTATCGCCATCACTTGGCTGATTAGGGGATGAGAATAGGAAATATGGTCTGAGATCTACTTTGTCATTAAGACCCAATGCGGCCACATACTCACCTAATTGCATGATCCTGTACTGTTCAAATGTGGCCACGAGTAGCCGCATCCCCATCCCTCCATTATGTGCCCCCCTGGCAGAGCAGCACAGAGCAGGGACACCGCTGCAGAGGAAAGCCCCTCTGATGTTGTATTTGAACAGCGTAGGATGACTATGTGGTTCTGACTGGTGGGTGATTCATTGGGTTTTGGACTGTGGGGCAATCAAGATGCCCCCCAGGATGCATTCTAATAGACCGAATCCTATGATTTTGACTCTATATGATTTAGGATGTCCTGCTGTGTGAAACCCCCTGCCCCTCTCATCTACCTACTGCGTTCCCTACCCCTTGCCACTGTGATCTACCCTCTGCCACTGTCTTACATCCCCTGTCTCTGTCTTACATCTCCTGTCGCTGTCTTCTACCCCCTGCCGCTGTCATCTACCCCCTGCCGATGTCTTCTACTCCCTGCCACTGTGATCTACCCCCTGCGCATGTCCTCTACATACCTGTTGCTGTCCTCTACCACTCACCTAACCCCTCCACTCCAGCCGGTATCCTATAAAACTCACCTAACGCCTCCTTCCCTGCTGCTGTTTTCCACCACTTATCTTACCCCTTCACCCCCTGTCATCTCCTCCACTTACCTAACCCATCAACCCCCTGCCGCTATGCTTTATCACTCCACTTACCCCTTAACAAACCCATCCACTGCTTACCTAACCCTTTCACCCCTGCTGCCCTCTAGCGGGGCATCCCAATAATAATACTTAACTTGCAATTGATCCCATGGCACATGCATATGCTTTCCTCCAATCAGTGGCTACTGCTTTATTCAGCTTTACCAAGCCACTCTGACAGAGCTGATATAAGAGGCTTAGTAAAGCTGAATAGAGCCTGAGCAGCCGGCTGCTCCCCTTTGGAGGGTGCGGGTGCGTGCATCAGCCAGAGATGGCAGCACAGGCCGCATGTGCATTGTTGGAACCTTGGTGAGGTGAGTACTAGGCATTTTACACGGAGGGGGGGGGCATCCCAATTTTGTATAGGGAATCAGTGGGCCTTGGAGTCTTTAAGCACCCAGGATCGCTCCCTCACCCAGAGGTCTTGACCTGTCGGAACATAAGATGCACCTAACTCGCTCCTCCCTTGTGAGCCTGACATTAGGTAGGTACTTACCTTTTCCATTCGTGATCTGTCTACAAGAGACTATGGCGTTCCAGGTCCTCTTGGAGTTAGGAGTTATGGGCAGGGCGTAACTTGAGAGGGTCCAGGGCCCAGAAGATCAGGGGGTCCATTATTGTTGCTCCTCCACCTTATCTATCTTAATTTGTGGTCACTTGGCATCATTTAGAGAAAGGAAGCAGCATGTAGTTATTTAGCTGCATCCAATTAAAAAGTAAAAAGTCAGAAAAAAAGGTTACTGTGTGAGCCTTGAAAGGGCCCCATTTACTGTTCGCACCAGGGCTCTGGCACATTTAGTTATGCCACTAGTTAGGGGTGTGGCGAGGGCATGGCTAGAGGCGTGGCTTAATTGCAAAGAATTTCCCCCCACTTCTTATCTTCATAAGTTTATAGGTATGCTTCTCGTGAGGTGCCACGCCTCTCCAAGGCCAAGGCCCCTCCCACCCAACTGGACCCCCCCTCCCTGCCAGGACAAAATCTTGGGTGCGCCACTGTGTACCTCACTTTAAAGCAGACCAACAGTCAAAAATGACTTGAAGCAGACTAACACAACAAACAGTGCTCATATGTCCCCCTCTCCCAGGGCAATTTAGGTTGCTGCACATACAAATTAATTTACCCTTTTCCAATCATTGCTGTGGTAGATTTAAAAAACAAGATGGCGGCTCGTGCATTTGCAGGCCACCCGCAAACAGGAAGTGCTGCTGTGGCTTCCTGTCACTGTGCAATGTCAGTTATGCCAGCTGGGAGAGGAAGCTCCAAAATGGCCGCTACCTTTCTTTTTGAACTGTACCAGGCTGTTGGTCTGGTTTAAGCAGCAAGCGGGGCTAACTCCTCAATAGAGTGTGATCCTGACCCCCCTCCACCTCCAGCAGACATGTAGATATGGCTCGTTATTCATCGTCCTATCACCAAGCCGCATTAGGCTGATCATCTCATTCAGTTTTCAATAAAGTCTAACATATGGAGAGGTGCAGTCCTGACCTGGCTTCCGGTCACCATGAGATAAAAGCAGGAGGCCGAGGCATCGGAGGCTGAAAATGGAGGTTCTGCAATGACTGCAGTATATGTAACCCTGTCTGGTGCTGAGCAGAGGGCGGGGCAAAGCTTCCTGGGAGGAGGAGCCTAAGAGTTCCTTTTCCCACCTGCCATATAAACAGATATACAGTAGCTGTTAGATTAGGAATGACAACATCTTTACCTCTTCTGCATGCTTTTATCATCTATAACCTCCAACTTAAAGCCGCTTTAGCTTTGTGTTGGACCATTTTAATGTTCTTTTTGCACTATATGATACCCATTTTTCGACCAAACAATAAGCTCATCTAAACGAAAAGGTCACATGCGGCTCATGTGAAACTGGGTTCCTGGCCCAGGGATCTGACATTTTGTGCTGTGAACAACCTTTAGGACTCAACAACACCAATGCATTTCGAAAAACGAAACTCAAAAACTCTCCAATTGAATGCGCAGAAACCTCTTGAGAAACATCTTGAGCCTTCCTGGTGACAGGTTTATTTAAAAGGGACCCACCAGCCTAATTAAGCTTGGGGGGAGTCCCTATATAAAGAAGCAGGAGTGCATACTGAGGAGGGATGCCCCACTCTGCAAACCAATAACAGAGTCCCAAACTCGGCCACCATATGTACCTACATCTGCAATACTTTATTTTGGCTGACTTAACATGACCCCACATGACCGCCATCGACCTGGGCATGCAGCAGCTAAAGGGATGCTGGGAATATCCCTGGCGAGCCTCACATGTGCTGTGAGGTCACCAGAGAGGTAAGTATTTGGGACAAACTGTGGGTTTTAAGGTGTAACCTAGAGCTGAAGTCTTCTAGATGTTAGTTAGTTGACCAGGGTTTTCCGTCTTCTTTAAAATCCAACCCAAGCAAAAATTGGAGTGGACGTGGATACACCACACCTCCCTCACATAATGGAGCACCAAACAATACACATATTAATTGGTAGAAAATTGAACCATTTTATTAAATGACCCAAAAATATTATTAAAAACACAACACAACACAAGACATTTAAAACCAAAGCAATTCCCCACATTCAATCTCTAATAATAGCCAATATTAATAAGTCACTAAGGATCCAAACTAATATAAGTCTGTATGGGCTGAAAGACTCCCCTAAGGTACCTAGTATCCTAAATCATTTTCTGTGCCGGCACAAAAAGACCAATTTAATGTCTATATCTCATGATTCAATCAAACTACCTACATAAAAAATCTCTATATACATATACACATATCATTATAATAATAATAATAACAATAGTAATGAACAACACATAAAGTGCTGTAGTGCAACGTGAACATAAACCCCAATTGACCTATACTATCACAGAAAAACCAAAAAATCAACAATTACCAATAAATATGAGCAGGTAGTAACACAGAAAACAAATTATAACAATGCATGTGCCTGCATAAGTCGAAAGGGTTACCACTTAATGCTCAAACAGCCCACAGACAGAGTGCCCGAGAAGGGGGAATGCACAAAAAGCCACCCGCGCCCGAGGCTCCCGTGCCTCTTCAAAGGGTGAGGGTAAGGTCAGAAATGTGTGTTGTCATCTTATATAGTCTCTCTCCCCGCCGCACGCTTACGCTCACGCTCCCGCCAGTTCTTTGCTATCATTGAAGCCAACATTTGTGTTTTTATTTTGGATAAAGATCTTGAGCCATTTAGGTTTTTTTCTTTGGCTTAGACAACCTCCTTTTCTGCATTTTCCATACTGGAAGCTAATCTGACACACTGGACATGGGTGTCACTGGGATTGGACAGGGGTCACTGACAAAGGAAACCCATATTCTCTGCAACTTCCTGTGTGAAGTAACTAAAGAGGAGGTAAAGTCAAATAACAATTAAGATGCCAGTTATTCAGAAATGTCACTAAAGGTTCCCGTTTAACCCTTTAACTGCCAGCCTACCTAGAGATGTTGCCACCCCCTGTTGCCAGACAATCTTTAAGCATTTTGTTCAAATATGACTTTTGCAAGGATTTCCAGGAAAGTTATATATTGTTATATATTGTTTTTTGGGGCTTTAACATAAAATATTTTGTTTTCGGTGCTTTCTCAAAATTTTCGGGGGAAATATGTGGCATAAAAATGTTAAAAACATTTTTAACAGAAACCCTTGAAAATTGAAAAACAGTGAGGGGTCCCCCTTCTTTAGCAAAACAAGCCTGGGTACCAGCTAAGGGAGCTGGTAGAACAGGGCATGGAGGTTGAACGTCCCTAAAGGCCACCAGTAGTGTTGGGTGAACCCCAAGATAGGGGTAGGGCAAGTTAGGCCCAACATCGAATAAAAGTTCAGGTTCAGGGACTCCTCACCCATCCAGGTGGTTCCTGTCAAGGGGCCCCAGAGGCAGAATCGTGGATGAAAATTAAAATTGTGATGGAGGATGTGGCAGGGGGTCTGGGGGATGCACAAAGTGTGCAGCAGGAAGTGCTGCTGTAAGTCACCTGAGCCCCGAACCACTTCTTGGTTGGTGGTCGGCCATCTAGTCAAATGGGCTACAGCCGGGGCCACAGAAAGATGTCACTCCCATGAGTAAGGTTTGGGAACCCGAACTCACAAAGCTGGGCACAAACTCGAATTTTGTGATTCGGATTCGCCCAACACTAGCTACAGTAGCAGCCCAGATAGGCTACTTTTGGACTCCATGTTTATCTAGTTCCCGGATCCTTTGGCACTGCAGAAACATGATGTCCCTGTTCCCTGCACGTCACCTCCAACAAACCATCGGGTTCTTTTCTGACTATTGTATTGCTTTCAGTGCTGCTACAAATGGTACAAATAACATTAATTCTATGACATCTGGAAGGATCTCAAGTACAGAGGTTTATTCATGTAGAGTCCCTCCAAATACAGGAACATTAGTGTAATTCATCTTGTATGAGAGAGTGAGCTGAGGGTTCCAGTCATGTAATTTCTAATATGGACACTAGATGTCGCTGTATCCCAGTGTATTAAAGAGCTCTACATTTAGCAAGAATTAGAACTTGGGAAGAATTGGAGGCGCTTTTTTGTCTGTTTGTGACCCAACTGCTTTGTGGAACTACAATATTACATCCTGTCTGTGACAAATAAACAGTTCATCTAAATGAAAAGTTTCGGTGTCACCACTTTTCCGGAGGTCAAACAGCAGGTGAGGCTAGATCTATCATGTAGCAACAAGAACAAAGATAGGGGTGTTACTGCAGGGGGGTTCAGGGGATACTACTGCACCAGGCCCAGGAGGTCAGGGGGGACCATCATTGTTGCTCATCTATCTCACCCTGGGCCCAAACTGTCTAAGCACCTTGTTGTTGAGTACCACACTCCCACCACAGCCCAACTTCCTCTGAGATCAGAGGTCTGCACTGAAAACAATACGTACTCCATGTAGTCCAATGGCACAATCTCTTTGTCCAGCAATGCCATTATTCCAAGATGCTCCCTCTAGCAGGACGATTTGTGAATGGCCGGCGCGGGCGCGCGCCCTGTAAGAGTGACGCGCGGGAGGCGGCAGCGGAAACGCTCTCTTGTCCGTCGCTGCCTCCCGCTTGTCCGTCGGCAGGGATTGGCAGCGGCGGTCACGTGGGAGCGAGGAGAGGTGAGTTTTTTGGGGCTTTCTGGGAGGTTTCACACAGCCGAAGTGGACCAAAACCCAGGATAGTCAAAATCCTGGGTGTTGATCCACTTTAAGCTTGCTGAATAATCTACTAAAGCAATCCTTTTGGAGCAGTGACTTATCTGTGGTGCTTCAGATCCCATCACTTTTAACCCCTGGGGGTCTTGATTACCACCCGAGGAAAACTTAGCTGGCAGATTAGTTATTTACTGATTTAGTACTATTAAAACAGAGCTGCAGAGTAACCCTTTAACTTTGCTTTTTTGTGCCTTATTCTGGTTTAATGCTCTTGTCTGCATCTGTCTCTTTGCTTTTCCATCTTCCAGACTTTTTCTTTCTCCCTCTTTCCCTTTTTCCTCCTTCTCTTTTTTTGTCTCCTTCTACTTCTTCCTTTGTTTACATTTTACATTTCATTCTCACCACCCCATGTCCTCTCTTTGCCTCATGTTTTGCAGTGATGGGAGCGTCATCCCATGTACGGCATTGGTCCGCAGTCTAGCTGTGACCAGATAGGGGAGAGGGCGCTGGTAATTGATGATCATGGAGATGGCCGCGGTTGCCGCGCTACAGACGATACACGTGTAAGTTTTCCTCATATGATAATACTTATGTAATTGGGTGAATTTGATTGCTAATTATTGCTTGAGCACTTGTATATATACTAGGGGCACACTATATAGGAAATTGTCATGATTAAGGGCACGCCGCCTGAAACGCATCGACGCTTTTCACATTTTTAAATGCCTGTTGTATCGTTTCCTGATATGGAATATTTTAATCTTCACTTCAAATAAACTGGACATTTTAATGAACAACCGGATGTCGGCTGGCCTTACTGTATGTAATGGGATTGACCATATAAGAGGTGAGCACTCTTGGCCGTGCGGCTTCAACGGCTGTATTCAGATTAAGTGATTCAGAGCTGGCAATCGTTTTTTCCACGAGCAGCAGGTAATAGTAAGTGTTGCAGCTCTACAATGAAGGAGCACAGCTTATATACTCACAGGGGCGTACATAGCCCTCATGTAGCCCCAGAGCAGGGTCCCCATCTCGGACACCCATCACGGGCCCCCATCATAACCAGAAAACCCCCCATTCACCGGGTCCCGTAAGGCTGGAGCCGGGTGGCCAAGGGTGATGTATGGTCCGCAGGCAAAAGAGGCATGCAGGTGCATGCGGCCATGAAGGTCGCACAGAGGTGGTGGAGGCGAGCCGCCAGCATGTAGGACAGAGGTGGCATGGCTAGGTAGGTAAGTATGTATGATGCTGGACGTACATACTACAGAGGTGGTGAAGGTGGTTGCACAGGCCCGGGACGCCTCGTAGCGGCAGGCAGCGTCTGGTGAACCCTGGGCGCTGTACGCAATACCACATTTATGAAGGCGATTCTTGTGAGCGATGCTAATATCGCCATGTAGCATCCGATTCATCATTACAGCTGGCTCAGTGTATTGCGCTGGAGCTCTAACTTCCAGAGAGTTAGGTATTATCTGTCGCTACCTGTCGCTGTCCCATACATTTTAATGGATGTTCCTTTTCTTCTGTTTAAACAGGGTTTTTTTTTTTCTCTCAAATAATGGTGTCACCTCTCCTGGCCTAGAAAGAGTAACTTTTGAAAACTTTTTAGATTTTTTTATATTTTTATGCAGAATTGTCATTACAGGTCTGGCATTAAAGTAATAATGTCACAATGTTACAACAATGTTGTTCCATGTGTTTTCGCTTTGTTACAGGTGGATATGTGTTCAGAAACAGACTTTAAAGTGTACCTACAACCAGGATTTTGACTATCCTGGGTTTTGGTTCACTTCGGGTGTGAAACCCCCCAGAAAGCCCGGAAAACTCACCTCACCCCGCTGCCACATGACTCGCTCGTCCAATCAACCGCGACGGACAAGCGAGAAGCAGCGACAGACAAGCAGAGCGCGTCCGCCGCCGCCTTCCGCGCGTCCCTCTTACAGGGAGCGCACCCGCGCCGGCCATTCACAAACGGCCAGCGCAGGAGCGCGCCCTGCTAAAGGGACGCGCGGGAGGCGGAGGCGGCGGCGGTGGACGCGCATGCGCCGCTGGAACGTGGAAAAGGTAGGATTTGTGGGCTTCCTGGGGGGTTTCACCCCGCGGGACATCCCGATTTCGGATGCCCCGCGGGGAGGGATCTGATCGGCCCGGGAATCTTATACAACGCCTGCCTTTTATGCTACAGCACCCAGATCCATAGCTCCGACACTGTGTGTGGCTATTTCTTTGCTGAATATGGTGTGAGTCGCTGAGCTGGTGCTACCTTTCGCTCCCTGCAACACTGTACTGGTGTTAGAATGCCCAACATACATCTCATTCATCAATGCCAGCCAAGTTACAGCGCCCAATAGCCGATCACAGTGTATACTAGCGGTTGCTCTTAGTGCCTCTGTACAGACGCTCATATGCCAATACGTGGCGCTAGTCATGAATCAGCCTGCACATGTATCTTTAATCCAGGCAGCGCATTTCTGACACTTCTCCAACCTGGAACTGTCCCAGAAATTGAGCGACACTTGACAACAATAGATAAATAAATGCGTCAGACTTTCCAGAACCGTCAGGCCCGCAGGGGTTAGAAGAATAAGTGTTCCTGTGGATCACTCTTCCAGGCTGACTTCTAAATGAACCATTATCAGGTGAACATTGTGTTCCTCCTGGCGGGGATTGCTGGAACACAGCGCCTGCAATAAAGAAAATACTACTCACTCCGTGTGATCGCGTTGGCCCGCGACTCTTCCTGCTCTCATGCCGGAGTCCAGCTCTGGGGACACCTGCCAGACACAAGGGCACAAGGGGGTCAGTTGGTTTCCTATTACCGATCAATGTCAAATAACGGCTATTTTCCCATCATTTGGGAAAAACACAACATAATATATATGACCGTCTCCTCAGGTCAGCACTAGAATACATGGTGCCCTGCGCCAGATCTCAGGATGGCGCCCCCAATACACAATTACACACAGGCAATGCTAGAGACAGATGCAGAGAATGTAAGAGGAAAGCAATGGTTGGAAATAGGAATAAAGGATAGAGAATGTATTTAGAGGGATATATAGAGGGGATCTGGTGATTTAGAATGTATATAGAGGGATATATAGAGGGGATCTGGCGATTTAGAATGTATATAGAGGGATATATAGAGGGGATCTGGTGATTTAGAATGTATATAGAGGGATATATAGAGGGGATCTGGTGATTTAGAATGTATATAGAGGGATATATAGAGGGGATCTGGCGATTTAGAATGTATATAGAGGGATATATAGAGGGGATCTGGTGATTTAGAATGTATTTAGAGGGGTATATAGAGGGGATCTGGTGATTTAGAATGTATTTAGAGGGATATATAGAGGGGATCTGGTGATTTAGAATGTATTTAGAGGGATATATAGAGGGGATCTGGTGATTTAGAATGTATATAGAGGGATATATAGAGGGGATCTGGTGATTTAGAATGTATTTAGAGGGATATATAGAGGGGATCTGGTGATTTAGAATGTATATAGAGGGATATATAGAGGGGATCTGGTGATTTAGAATGTATATAGAGGGATATATAGAGGGGATCTGGTGATTTAGAATGTATATAGAGGGATATATAGAGGGGATCTGGTGATTTAGAATGTATTTAGAGGGATATATAGAGGGGATCTGGTGATTTAGAATGTATATAGAGGGATATATAGAGGGGATCTGGTGATTTAGAATGTATATAGAGGGATATATAGAGGGGATCTGGTGATTTAGAATGTATTTAGAGGGATATATAGAGGGGATCTGGTAATTTAGAATGTATTTAGAGGGATATATAGAGGAGATCTGGTGATTTAGAATGTATATAGAGGGATATATAGAGGGGATCTGGTGATTTAGAATGTATATAGAGGGATATATAGAGGGGATCTGGTGATTTAGAATGTATTTAGAGGGATATATAGAGGGGATCTGGTGATTTAGAATGTATATAGAGGGATATATAGAGGGGATCTGGTGATTTAGAATGTATATAGAGGGATATATAGAGGGGATCTGGTGATTTAGAATGTATTTAGAGGGATATATAGAGGGGATCTGGTGATTTAGAATTCATTTAGAGGGATATATAGAGGGGATCTGGTGATTTAGAATGTATTTAGAGGGATATATAGAGGGGATCTGGTGATTTAGAATGTATTTAGAGGGGTATATAGAGGGGATCTGGTGATTTAGAATGTATTTAGAGGGATATATAGAGGGGATCTGGTGATTTAGAATGTATTTAGAGGGGTATATAGAGAGGATCTGGTGATTTAGAATGTATTTAGAGGGATATATAGAGGGGATCTGGTGATTTAGAATGTATATAGAGGGATATATAGAGGGGATCTGGTGATTTAGAATGTATTTAGAGGGATATATAGAGGGGATCTGGTGATTTAGAATGTATATAGAGGGATATATAGAGGGGATCTGGTGATTTAGAATGTATTTAGAGGGATATATAGAGGGGATCTGGTGATTTAGAATGTATTTAGAGGGGTATATAGAGGGGATCTGGTGATTTAGAATGTATTTAGAGGGATATATAGAGGGGATCTGGTGATTTAGAATGTATATAGAGGGATATATAGAGGGGATCTGGTGATTTAGAATGTATTTAGAGGGATATATAGAGGGGATCTGGTGATTTAGAATGTATATAGAGGGATATATAGAGGGGATCTGGTGATTTAGAATGTATTTAGAGGGATATATAGAGGGGATCTGGTGATTTAGAATGTATTTAGAGGGGTATATAGAGGGGATCTGGTGATTTAGAATGTATTTAGAGGGGTATATAGAGGGGATCTGGTGATTTAGAATGTATTTAGAGGGATATATAGAGGGGATCTGGTGATTTAGAATGTATTTAGAGGGATATATAGAGGGGATCTGGTGATTTAGAATGTATTTAGAGGGGTATATAGAGGGGATCTGGTGATTTAGAGGACGATTTATTAATAGCGCCAGGTAGCGACAGATGAGCGACAGTAGCGTGATTTTCACAGTGCACGCTAGTATTCGCTGTGCTTGGCCGTTGTTCGGCTGTTGACAGCGACTCAGTCGGTGTGCAGTAATGTTGAATACGGGGTTAGGAGTCGCTGTTTGACAGGTTCCGCGCTTGACAGCGAATGGCCATAGCGAACGGCTCCCAGCATATTCATTAACAAATCACGCTCAAAAAATTCTCGCGCTGTGAAATGCATGCTTAAACCCCAGAGCGCTGGCGGCGATGGGTTAAAAGTAGTTTTTTAACCCCCAAACAACCATATTTTTGTTAAAAAAAAATAAACAGGTTTTTATAAACATTTTGTAATATGAATACATTAATATCAGACCTGTAATATCAATTCTGCACAAATTTTTTTTTTTTATTTTTATTACTAGAGATGAGCGAACCGGTTCGGACGAACCGGAATTCGCTCCGAATTTCAGGAAATATTCGATTCGGCACGAACCCGAATATTTTGTGGTTCGTGCCGATCAAATTTTTCCTGAAATTAAAAAAAAAAAAAAAAAAAATGCCGGCATGGTGGGAGCGGGCCGGCCGGTTCCGCTGTCAGCGGAGCCGGCTGGCGGGCCGGTAAAGCCGGCCGGCCCGTTCCCGCCATGCCGACATTTTTGATGGGGAACTTCGTAAAAGTTCGATTCGGCCGAACCCGAATTTCTTTGTGAAATTCGGCGAATCGGCCGAATCGAACTTTTCAAAAGTTCGCTCATCTCTATTTATTACCTTTAAAAAATTATCTAACATTGCAGAAGTGGTCACAGAATTTTTGACATTTAAAAAAAAAAAAAGAAAACATGAATATCAATTAATTATGAATATTTAAAGATTGCTCCATTGAAATGCATTGGAGAGCGCCAGGTAGCGAGAGGTCATACCTGGCGCTGTGATGGGATTAGCAGCGGCGCTCTTTGCTGAAGTCTGCAACATGATGAATCCCGCACTAGCTGACGCTCTCGCCGGCGCTAGCCTCATTTAGCGTGATAAATGTGTGATTGTGTTCGCAGCCTGGCGTTCTGGAGTCGGTAGCCGCCGATAGCTGGCGCTACCTGGCGCTAGTGAGACACTACCTGGAGCTATCCCTTGATAAATAAGGCCCTTAGAATGTATTTAGAGGGATATATAGAGGGGATCTGGTGATTTAGAATGTATATAGAGGGATATATAGAGGGGATCTGGTGAAATTAGATGCCGGTAAAGAGGGGCACAGAGCTACACAATAAAAGACAGGTACATTATACATTTGAAAAGAAAAGTGAAGTAATAGTAAAACAAGACTGACAAAAAATGAAAAGTGAGAAGGGAGAAAAGCAGTAGGAAGGTGATAAAGAGGATACCTCATAATTTAAATAGGAGAGTGTGGACAGAAAAAAAGACAGAGAGAAGGTAGAAAAGAAATAAAAAGAGAGAAAACAGAAGGTAGGAAGATGAAAAGAGGAGGAAAAGGTAGTGGGGGAAAATGAGACAGATAGAGTATAATGATGAAGACAGAGTGTAATGTATAAAGGGAGGTAGACAGAAGGAAGGTGTAGAGAAAGAGAAGAAGGGAGCATGGAAAAGGGGACAGATAAGTATTTAAAAAGGGACAGTGGTAGAGAGAAAAATGAAAAAATGTGGATATGAGAGAAAGACTAAAGGAAGGTAGAAAAAGAGAAGGAATGAAATGTGGAAAAGAAAGAAAATGGAAGGTAAGAGGAGAGGGAGGCCTTAGGTAAGTGAAAATGGGAGAGATGGAGGGAAACAGAGAAAGAAGGGTGTGAAAAAAGGAACGTGGAAAACAAAAAAGTCAAAAAGTGGGAGAAAATTATTGAATGTGAAAAAGAGAAAACAGAAATTCAGAAGAGAGGGATATCGAAGGAAGGGTAGAAGAAAGACTTTGAGGCAATAATGAAGATGAAACATTGTACAATATAAAGTAGAAAAGAGAGAGAGAAAAGAAAAGAATGTGGATAAGAGACCAAAGAAGGTACAAATGAGAGAACAAGGAAAAAGAGACGGGGAGGCCGATTCATTAATAGCACCAGGTAGCGACAGATGAGCGACTGTAGCATTATTTTCACAGCGCCCGCTAGTAGTCGCTGTGCTTGGCCGTTGTCCGGTAGTTGATAGCGACTCAGTCGGTGTGCAGTAATGTTGAATATTGGGTGAGGAGTCGCTATTTGACAGGTTCCACGCTGTATGGGAGCGCATGATAGCGACTGGCCATAGCGACCGGCTCCCACCATATTCATTAACAAATCACGCTCAAAAAATTCTCGCGCTGTGAAATGCTTGTTTAAACCCCAGAGCGCTGGCGGCGATGGGTTAAAAGTAGTTTTTTGACCCCCAAACAACCATATTTTTGGAAACCAAAAAAAACAAGTTTATAAAAACATTTTGTAATATGAATACATTAATGTCAGACCTGTAATATCAATTCTGCACACATTTTTTTTTTTACCTTAAAAAAAATATCTAACATGGCAGAAGTGGTAACAGAAATTTTCACATTAAAAAAAAAAAAAATTAACAATTAATTATGAATATTTAAAGATTGTTCCATTGAAATGCATTGAGAGCGCCAGGTAGCGAGAGGTCATACCTGTCGCTGTTCAAGGTCGCTCGCTGGCGCTGTGGGGTGAGGCTGGAATAATGATGAATGATTCGCTATCTGGCGCTCTGTCAGTCGCTAAGCAGGATCGGCTTGATAAATGTGTGATTGCGGAGGGGAGCCGGCGTTCTTGTGGCGGTGACCGTCATTACCGTTCGCTCACCAGTCGCTACCTTGCGCTATCCCTTGTTAAATAAGGGCCTAAGATTGGCCTTGAGTTGAAAAAAATTCTCATGGTAATAAAAAATTACATTCATGAGAAAAAAGCCTGAGAATGTCACTGTTAGTGAATCACTAGATAGGAAGACAATGAAAGTCAATGGCTAATAGACCTCCAATTCCTTATACCTCTTGGCCTGGAAGACGTCCTTTCACGAGATTTGAGGTAACTTTGCACAGGAATTACTTTTTTCTCAGACTTAAATGGGGCACAGTACTCAATTTCGTTAGCAGCCAATTATATAATCTGTCTTTAAGATTGCAGGGGACCCCCTCGCTCAATGGTGGTGGTCACTTGATGGTTAAAGGCAGATGGAATAGGGCTGGTTCCCTATGCCCTCAGTCAGGGTTAATGGCACAGTTCTCAAACTCAAATGGGCCAAGGTCAGGACCCAGCACCCACACTTAACACAGCAGATATCACAGTAGTAGCAATGCAATTGATTAAGAGATGTCACAATACTTTCAGTAGGCCGACAGACTTTCACACCACAATGTTGTTCCTTAAAGAGTAACACACGGGAATTTCACTTTCCGCTGTGTTGTTCCTCAGTGCGGTGGCATACTGAATTGGGATGCCCCACTTTGTGTATCCCCCTAGCTCGCCCATACACTCAGCTTCCTTCCCCTCCCATAGCGCAGACTCAGGCGAGAGCGAGTACGCTGACTGGCTGAGCTCTCACTCGACTCCCTTTGGTGACGCCAGTCTCAGGCCCTTATTTAACAAGGGATAGCGCCAGGTAGCGAATGGTGAGCGAACGGCAATGACGCTCACCGCCACGAGAACGCAGGCTCCCCTCCGCAATCACACATTTATCAAGCCGATCCTGCTTAGCGACTGACAGAGCGCCAGATAGCGAATCATTCATCATTATTCCAGCCTCACCCCACAGCGCCAGCGAGCGACCTTGAACAGCGACAGGTATGACCTCTCGCTACCTGGCGCTCTCCAATGCATTTCAATGGAGCAATCTTTAAATATTCATAATTAATTGCTATTTTTTTTTTTTTTTAATGTCAAAAATTCTGTGACCACTTCTGCAATGTTAGATATTTTTTTTAAGCAAATAAAAAAAAAAAATTGTGCAGAATTGATATTACAGGTCTGATATTAATGTATTCATATTACAAAATGTTTTGAAAAACATGTTTTTTTTTTTCTAAAAATATGGTTGTTTGGGGGTTAAAAAACTACTTTTAACCCATCGCCGCCAGCGCTCTGGGGTTTAAACAAGCATTTCACAGCGCAAGAATTTTTGGAGCGTGATTTGTTAATGAATATGCTGGGAGCCGTTCGCTATGGCCGTTCGCTGTCATGTGCTCCCATACAGCGCAGAACCTGTCAAACAGCGACTCCTAACCCCGTATTCAACATTACCGCACACCGACTGAGTCGCTGTCAACAGCCGAACAACGGCCAAGCACAGCGAATACTAGCCGGCGCTGTGAAAATAACGCTACTGTCGCTCATCTGTCACTACCTGGCGCTATTAATGAATCAGCCTGCCTGTCTTTTAGACTCTAGGGCCTCCAATGTTCCTCTTTAACCAGTTTAGTTCCTCTTTATTCACTTTTTGGCAAGGCAAAAGCTCATATTACATCCATGAAAGAAAAGCAATCCAAATACAGATCTCAGCACAGTTCCAAAGCTTTCAGTTAATCCAACTCTAGTCCAATTAATGCTCGTTTAAAGTTGAACAAAACCCACCTGGCCTTTTAGACTCAAGGGCCAGCTGCTGGCCTTTCCCAAATCAGGATGCCCCGCTGTGTGAAACCCCCCAGGGCGCAGGTAATCACTCACATTTCCCCAGTTCAACGGCGCCTGCCGGAGCTCTCGTCCAATCAGAGCCGCCAATTGAACTGGCGTAATTCGGCAAGGCAGCTCTGATTGTTGTGAATGGGGAGCAAGAGCGGCCTCATCTCTGCATCCTCGTACTGTGTGTGCGCTTCCTACCCCAGACATTCAAATAGCAAGGGGATCTGGCTGCTCTCGCTCCACAT
The DNA here is from genome assembly GCA_027917425.1 of Gastrophryne carolinensis. Taxonomy (NCBI): domain Eukaryota; kingdom Metazoa; phylum Chordata; class Amphibia; order Anura; family Microhylidae; genus Gastrophryne; species Gastrophryne carolinensis. The sequence goes on from CM051238.1 coordinate 45,902,870, forward strand.
TCACACTAATCAGAGCTGCTCGCTGCTTGCATAAGAGCCGGGAAACAGTCGAATGTGCCGAACTGGGGGGTTTCCCAAATCGGGATGCCCAACGGGTGCAGAACAAAACCTGGGAAAGTGAAAATCCCAGGTTTTGTTCCGCTTTAACTCTTTAGGTTGCAGTTCACAGTTCTCTGTAGCAAAGGGAGCAATAGCATACCTCCCAACTGTCCCGATTTTCCCGGGATTGTCCCGATTTTTGAGAAGGATCCCGCGGTCCCGGAACATTACCAAATGTCCCGGGACGCCCTGCGCTGTGACAGCCCAGGGCCGCAATGACGCCGGCGCGAAGATAACTTCCTGGCGCGTGGGGTGAGAGAGTGGGGCGGGCGCACGGGGGTGGGTGGGCAGGCGCACGGGGGTGGGGGGGCGGGCGGTATGCTGGTTTGGGGATAATACGTACCGCATGCAGGGGTGAAGGCAGCCGACATTGCTGGAGCTGGAGAGCGTGGCCGGGGCGTGACGGGGGCGTGGCCGGGGCCCCGGCCATGATTCTCACCAACCACCGCAGCCCATCAATCCAGGTCATAGTGTCATTCATTCATCAGATTTGCCCATTGACAGAGTTCCAACCAGAGAATGAAACAATGATGTGACCCGCATCTCCAGCCTGTGTGTGTTTCTTTATTTTGCGGGGGACGGGGTCGTGGTGTGAGCCTAAGTGCATTTACTTCATTTCAAGCTATTGGGAAATGTCTGAAGTTCGGAGCCTGGATCTTTTGAATGGAAACAATAGATTTGATGTGGAGGGTGCAATCATTTTCTATTTTAGCAGCCTTTAGATGCTCCTAAGCAAGTAGGTGAGGCACTTAAACGTGAGGGCTGGGACATGTTCCAGAATATGGCCGGGGCGTGACGGGGGCGTGACGGGGCGTGACGGGGGTGTGGCCGGGGCGTGACGGGGGTGTGGCCGGGGCGTGACGTGGGTGTGGCCGGTGGCATGGCTTGTCCCGCTTTCACGTTTTCAGAAGTTGGGAGGTATGCAATAGGGTAGGGCCACCCCTTCAATGGAACTACTATATATATAAGCTATCTGATGCAAAAACATCGATAGACGTTTTCCGCCTGAGACCATCTCCAACCAACCAGCCTATGAAGTTATAAAAATTCCTAAAATCAAAGGCATAATTAGCTAGACCATACCGAGATATAGGGGTGACTAACAGGGTCAGGAATCAGATAAATTGGTAGCAGGGGTATTTATAATGTCAGGGAGTTGATGGATCACTGTTTAGTTGCCCCAGGCAACAGCGTCAAAGTCTAGGAAAATCGTTTTTTGAAGACTTGAGAGAAAAGTTGGGATATTTAAGGGAGACACAGTCCTGACAGAGAGAAACCAGGCTCAGTCCAGGAGCCAGGGAGAGTTGGCACATGGGACGTCAGCTTAGAGGGAGAGCTGGTATCCCACCAGGAAGGCTGTGCTAAAGACACTGGAAGAACCCCTGCAGGACAATCAGGTAACAGGGTTCAACTGTCAGGAGGGTAAATCTGGTGGAATAGGATTGAGGTTTAAATATTTGAAGTAGACCAAAACTCACCCTGGAGTCTATGAGACTGCAGGGCAGGCATACTTCCTCCCCCCAGGGCATCCAGATTGGGGATGCCCTGCTTTGTAAAACCACCAAGGTGAGCCAGTAAGCTCACCTTCTGCCCGATCCAACTGCACATGCGCGAGGAGCGCAGTAACCTGTATTATTAATCTGTACTGGGGCCACCCATAATCCTGCATTTATAATCTGTACTATGCTGTATGTAACACATCATTAACTATATATATATATATATATATATATATATATATATATATATATATATCATTGTACTCCAAATCCTAGCGTGTTGCGCCTTTTTTATGTTTTGATTGTATCTTGTATTAGTGTACCCAAAATATAAGTCTTTAATTACCATCTGTCTCAGCCTCGTTGGAACACCAGATATCTAAAAGTTTGTGCATTACCATTGGTGAGTTATTAATATAATATATATTTGACAATATGATAGCTAGATAGATAGACAGACAGATGGCCTAAGCCAGGCAGGAGCACACCAATATATAATATATATATATATATATATATATATATATATATATATATGTAATTGTTTTAGTTATCAGATATATTTGTATACATATCTGATGAGCCAGATGATGATTCTGATGATCTGATGAAGTTCTTATAATAATATTTGTTTACATAAATTTGGCAAGCCAGGCAGGAGCGAATAAATATATATATATATATATATATATATATATATATATATATATATTCAATAATGGAAAAACACAGCGCTTAGGTCTTAGGTAAGGACGACTCTCAGAACAAATGCTACAACGTGCCAGACTTTTCTATTCCGCAAAAAAGTCCTAACAATAAACAACAACAGAAAGGCACAGAGCAGAATAATAGTTTTTCTAGTCCATTCAATTGGTAAAATGAGCTTCTAGATCAGACCTGGGCAATGTACGGCCCGCGGGCCGTATACGGCCCTTTGCTAGGCTCTTACCGTCCCGGGCTGAGTTGGCCAGTAAGAGACGCAGAGGAAGGGAAAACATGCCAGACTCGACGAGCCGAGTGGCCGATCGGCTGCTGCTTAACTTAGGTGATCGCCTGTGTACAGTGTGAGAGGCTTAGGTTAAGCAGCAGCTGATCGGCCGCTCGGCTCGTCGGGTCTGGCACATTCTCCCTTCCTCTGAGGAAGCCAGACCCGATGAGCAGGTGATAGAGACCTGGGGACTTTGGAAGGACAGAGTATGGGCTCCAGAGCATCAGTAAGTCTGCTCAGAAAGATTATGTAGTTTGCTTGTGTTTTCCCTTCCTGCCGGCTGTCTCTTTTTCACCATGTACCTGCCCACCATGCTCTCACCATGCCCCCTTCCTGCTGTCCACCATGCTCTCACCATGTCCCCTTCCTGCTGTCCACCATGCTCTCACCATGCCCCCTTCTTGCTGTCCACATGCTCTCACCATGTCCCCTTCCTGCTGTCCACCATGCTCTCACCATGTCCCCTTCTTGCTGTCCACATGCTCTCACCATGCCCCCTTCTTGCTGTCCACATGCTCTCACCATGTCCCCTTCCTGCTGCCCACATGCTCTCACCATGTCCCCTTCCTGCTGCCCACCATGCTCTCACCATGCCCCCTTCCTGCTGTCCACATGCTCCCACCATGCCCCCTTCCTGCTGTCCACCATGCTCTCACCATGTCCCCTTCCTGCTGCCCACATGCTCTCACCATGTCCCCTTCCTGCTGTCCACATGCTCTCACCATGTCCCCTTCTTGCTGTCCACATGCTCTCACCATGCCCCCTTCTTGCTGTCCACATGCTCTCACCATGTCCCCTTCCTGCTGCCCACATGCTCTCACCATGTCCCCTTCCTGCTGCCCACCATGCTCTCACCATGCCCCCTTCCTGCTGTCCACATGCTCCCACCATGCCCCCTTCCTGCTGCCCACCATGCTCTCACCATGCCCCCTTCCTGCTGTCCACATGCTCCCACCATGCCCCCTTCCTGCTGTCCACCATGCTCTCACCATGTCCCCTTCCTGCTGTCCACATGCTCCCACCATGTCCCCTTCCTGCTGTCCACCATGCTCTCACCATGTCCCCTTCTTGCTGTCCACATGCTCTCACCATGCCCCCTTCTTGCTGTCCACATGCTCTCACCATGTCCCCTTCCTGCTGTCCACATGCTCTCACCATGCCCCCTTCCTGCTGCCCACCATGCTCTCACCATGTCCCCTTCCTGCTGCCCACCATGCTCTCACCATGCCCCCTTCCTGCTGTCCACCATGCTCTCACCATGCCCCCTTCTTGCTGTCCACCATGCTCTCACCATGTCCCCTTCCTGCTGTCCACATGCTCTCACCATGTCCCCTTCCTGCTGTCCACATGCTCTCACCATGCCCCCTTCCTGCTGCCCACCATGCTATCACCATGTCCCCTTCCTGCTGTCCACATGCTCTCACCATGCCCCCTTCCTGCTGTCCACCATGCTCTCACCATGCCCCCTTCCTGCTGTCCACCATGCTCTCACCATGCCCCCTTCCTGCTGTCCACATGCTCCCACCATGCCCCCTTCCTGCTGTCCACATGCTCTCACCATGCCCCCTTCCTGCTGTCCACATGCTCTCACCATGCCCCCTTCCTGCTGTCCACATGCTCTCACCATGCCCCCTTCCTGCTGTCCACCATGCTCTCACCATGCCCCCTTCCTGCTGTCCACCATGCTCTCACCATGCCCCCTTCCTGCTGTCCACATGCTCCCACCATGCCCCCTTCCTGCTGTCCACATGCTCTCACCATGCCCCCTTCCTGCTGTCCACATGCTCTCACCATGCCCCCTTCCTGCTGTCCACATGCTCTCACCATGCCCCCTTCCTGCTGCCCACCATGCTCTCACCATGCCCCCTTCCTGAAGTCCACCATGCTCTCACCATGCCCCCTTCCTGCTGTCCACCATGTTCTCACCATGCCCCCTTCCTGCTGTCCACATGCTCTCACCATGCCCCCTTCCTGCTGTCCACATGCTCTCACCATGCCCCCTTCCTGCTGCCCACATGCTCTCACCATGCCCCCTTCCTGCTGCCCACATGCTCTCACCATGCCCCCTTCCTGCTGCCCACATGCTCTCACCATGTCCCCTTCCTGCTGCCCACATGCTCTCACCATGTCCCCTTCCTGCTGCCCACATGCTCTCACCATGCCCCCTTCCTGCTGTCCACATGCTCTCACCATGTCCCCTTCCTGCTGCCCACATGCTCTCCCCATGCCCCCTTCCTGCTGTCCACATGCTCTCACCATGCCCCCTTCCTGCTGTCCACATGCTCTCACCATGCCCCCTTCCTGCTGTCCACATGCTCTCACCATGCCCCCTTCCTGCTGTCCACATGCTCTCACCATGCCCCCTTCCATGCTATCACCATGCCCCCTTCCTGCTGTCCACATGCTCTCACCATGCCCCCTTCCATGCTCTCACCATGTCCCCTTCCTGCTGTCCACCATGCTCTCACCATGCCCCCTTCCTGCTGTCCACCATGCTCTCACCATGCCCCCTTCCTGCTGTCCACCATGCTCTCACCATGTCCCCTTCCTGCTGTCCACCATGCTCTCAGCATGCCCCCTTCCTGCTGTCCACCATGCTCTCACCATGTCCCCTTCCTGCTGTCCACCATGCTCTCACCATGCCCCCTTCCTGCTGTCCATCATGCTCTCACCATGCCCCCTTGCTGCTGCCCACCATTCTTACTCTTTGCCCCAGCTGATATGAGCTCTCCTTCCAGACTGCCAGAAGCCAAGGGCTTCTCTGATTGGCTGGGAAATTATCACATCAGAACGTTTGAAGTGGACCAAAACCCTGCTTTATCAGCCTGGGAATCTTATAGATCCCCTCCCCGCGGGGCATCCAAAATCGGGATGCCCCGCTGTGTGAAACCCCCAGGTCGCCCATAAACTCACCTTCTTTCCCAGTTCAACGGCGCATGCACGAGCTGCGGCCGCATGCCCGCTATCCCTCTAGCAGGGCGCGTGCCTGTGTCAGCCATTTGAGAATGGCCAGCGCGGGCGCGCTCCCTGTTAGAGGGAAGCTCGAGATGCAGCCGCCAGCGCACTCAGAGCCGATGAGCTTAGACGTCGCTTAGACGCCCATAGCTCAGCGGCCCTCCACAATATTTTTAGTTTCTCATGTGGCCCCATGGAAAAAATAATTGCCCACCCCTGTTCTAGATGGAGTCCCACTGTGCATGCACCAAATTTTTTCTGTGCCCACCACCACTTGAAGGTAACACAACATAGGGCCTTATTTATCACGGGCTAGCACCAGGTAGTGTCTGACGAGCGACAGGTACCGCCAACTAACGGCGGCTACCGACTCAAGTACGCCCGGCGTCGGCCACAATGACGCATTTATCAAGCTAAATGAGGCTAGCGCCGGCGAGAGCGACGGCTAGCGCGGGATTCATCATGTAGCCGACTGCAACGAACAGCGCCGCTGCTAATCCCATCACAGCGCCAGGTATGACCTGTCGCTCCCTGGCGTTGTCCAATGCATTTCAATGGAGCAATCTTTAATTAATCATAATTAATTGCTCTTAATTTTTTTGCCACTTCTGCAATGTTAGGTTTTTTTTTTAAGGTAAAAAAAAAAAAAAAATGTGCAGAATTGATATTACAGGTCTGATATTAATGTATTCATATTACAAAATGATTCCAAAAACTTGTATAATTTTACAATCAAAAAATATGGTTGTTTAGGGGTTAAAAACTATTTAACACCCATCGCCGCCAGCGCTCTGAGGTTTAAACAAGGAATTGACAGCGCGAGCAAATTCGGAGCGTGATTTGTTAATGAATATGCAGCAAGCCGTTCGCTCTGGCCATTCGTTGTCAGGTGCTCACATACAACGCTGAACCTGTGAAACAGCGACCCCTAAGCCCGTATTCAACATTACCGCACACCGACTGAGTCGCTGTCATCAAGTAAACGCCGGCCAAGCACAGCGAATACTGGCTGGCGCTGTAAAAATTGGTGTCCCCTTACAGACGTCACAATGGGCCCCACCAAATCTATGGCAATTCTCTCAAAGGGAACCTCAATGATGGGAAGTGGCACCAAGGGGCTCCGGGAATGTGGTGTTGGGGCACTTAACTGGCACGTAGGGCATGACTCACAGTACCGTTTTATTTCTTCCTATACTCCCGGCCAAAAGAACCTTTGGAGAACTCTCTCTTGGGTTTTATTAGTCCCCAAATGCCCTCCAAACACATGATTATGGGCTATATCCAGCACCATGAGACGCTATACTTTAGGCACCAGAAGTTGTTCCACAATTTCATTATTCATTTTGGAGACCCGATACACCAGATCCCCATTCATGGCAAAATGTAGAAACTTCTGGTCAGCTTCTGGTTCCTAAGGTACACCATTCACTACCATAACATTTGCCCCGTCTCTTAATTGGTCAGTCCCAAAATTACCCCACGCTACCTCTAGGGCTAAGACCCGCTGATCAGACAGGGAAGTTTTGTCATCTTCGCCTGCTAACACCTGTAATGGAAACCGGTCATCGCTGCACAACTCTGAAGAACCCATATTTTCACAAGGCACATCATGGGCCCTATTGTTTTTTTATCAGATATTTTACATGACTCATTAACAGGGAGGGGTACAGGTTCTCCCGGAGATTCTTCGCTGGCGGCAGAAGTGTTACCCATTTCCCACAACTCCCAGAACAAGGGAAAATCACATCCTATTACCACTTCATACATAAGGTGTTTTACCACGCCGACTTCGTAGGTCAGTGTTCAAGAGGGGGTCAAAAACGTAACCATGGCTACAGGGTAAGTTACGATATCCGCGTAATGCAAAGACATTTTTATTCGTCACGTAATTCCCAACCACAAGGATGGCCCGTACCAAGGTTACCAGACGACCCGAGTCCAAAAGGGCCTTCAGTGTGTAGTCATTTATTTTCATCATCGATGAAGTCATGTGGCTCAGTCTCTGACCGTGGAATGGTGGTACAAGCAGGTTCTGCAAACAGGGACTGTCTCCAGCTAGCATCACACTCCATGGGCTCTGGGGAAAGAGGGCAATAAGCGGCTAGATGTCCCCGCTCACGGAACTTCCAGCACTGGGGAACCCTGGACCTCCTTAACAGGGCATCCTTTCTAGGACTAGGGGGCCTCTGAGGGTCAGGGTCAGTCTTTTGCTCTCGCCCAAAGTTTAGATGTCTGCTCTCTCTCACACCCTTCCACAAACCACCAGCTGGATCTCTCTTACCCACAGATGTCACGGGTTTGATGGTTCTGGAAGGTGCTGGTGCTGCAGGGGCATCCCGGAGGTAGTCCTCAGTCGCTGTGTACCGTACCACCATGTTGACGAGATGCTCAGCAGTCCGAAGGTCTCCTTGTCCAACCCATCGTTGTAGCTCTGCCGGCAGGCTCCTGAAGCAGTGGTCCACCACAATCTTTTCCACAATCTGAGCTGGTGTAGAACCTTCTGGATCCAGCCACTTTTGTACCAGATGAATCAGGTCATACATCTGCGACCAGGCGAGCAAGGATCTCATTTTTAGTTTGGCATAGTCTCGTACCTCTTGCTCCCTGAGATCAAAATAGGCTTTTTGCGGCTCTCTTGTCAGGAAGGGTGCAATCCCGTCTGCCCACTCTGCAACTGGAAGCTGCTCTCTCTCAGCCACTCTCTGGAATACAGTGAGGTAGGCCTCGACATCATCGTCAGGAGTCATCTTTTGCAAGACCCATTGAATGGCCCTCCTCGCACCACCAGTCTCAACCGAGATTCTCGCGGTGAGATTTTAGCCATAACAGTCTCTCTGAGCGTAGCAGTCTGCTCCATTAGCAGGTGGTTTGTTTCTTGCTGTTGTGCCATGACCTGCACATGTTGGAGATTAGCCTGTATCAGCTGCTTTATCACCTCCTCCATTTGCGACTGGTGAGACATATGTGAATGTCCACAATATTCCAATGCAGCGTTTTGTCATTCCATCGCCCCTAGCAACAGTCAATTGCCCACATCCTCCACAAATTGTCAGGATCTGGGGCCAACGGCAATGATTCTGAAGACAGTTCTTCGTCTAGTCATAAGCAATTTATTGAAAATAAATTCCAAAAGGCAAAAACCATTTAACTTCAGAGTATGATGCAGCATACAATGCAGTACAGCAGGCGGTTACCTCACCAACTCTAGCAATGTCCTGTGTAGGATAATTACAGCGTATTGCAAGTCCTTGATATAACAGGTCCTCATTCAGGGCATACAAGTCCAGGCTGTTAATCCACAAGTTCCAAGAACGGCTAACACATAAAGTCCTTCGGCTACAATTCAGCACTGTCAGTATTGGGAGCAGCAAGGCCCGGCCTCCTCATCCCAGCCTGTCCAACACCACACTGAAAACCTCAGTGGCTCCTTTTATTAGGCTTCCTTGCAATTAACCTCATCACCTGTGTATGAACTGGGAGCAGGGGAAAAACCCGCAGAGGACTGGGAATGTGGACTGGGGTCCTGTAAACCCGGCATTGATTGTGCCTGATTGAGAAAAGCAAGGGAGAAATAGACACCATCCAGCACTTTCCCATACACTTTAGCACAATATATACCGGGCACAGAGTCCGGTAGGAGCATAATATATATCTAAATAAATATATTAGTTATTATTTTAGATATTAGATATATATTTGTTTACATATTTTGGCTTAGCCAGGGAGGAGTTGTTATTATATTTGAAAACCTGTTTTTATTAGGGTGAGGAAAAGAAATGTGGGCTGAAGAGCCTCTGGTCTTGTGAGAGGCACCTTATCCTGCCTGGATGATCTGACCTCTGTATGACTGGTCAAATGCAACTATTGTTATGTATAAAGAGAGACGGAACTATATACATTACATTATATTATAACAATATTAATTCCATGAAGGTCCATTGTTACAACAGCACTCAACCCTGTTAGTCAGCAACCAATTTGTTTTTCCCAGCATCTGGTGGTTTGGCAGCATGATGAGCATTAATGGTCACTGGGAAAGATGCTGCAGCTCCCTGCTGAGATGCCTGTCTCCTGGAAAGATGCTGTAAGCGCCCCTCTCTGCTTTCATTGCTTCCCTCAGCCTGATGGTGACCAATGAGGCTCACACAGCCAACAGTGGGACAAGTGCAGAAGACAGGGGATGTGAGTAAACTGCCCGATTTGGGTCATTTCCATTGCTTTTGCAGTGGAGGGCCTGTGATAACTGGGATGCTTGGGGGGGGGAGGCTGCTGTAGGTTGGTAGTGGGTGTAGGTCCCATATAGATGTATCCACCGTGTTAAAAGCAGTGTAATGCAAATACACACCTGAGGATGCGGAAGTGGCTGTCTGTGGTCTTGACTGACGGCACAAACTGTTGCTTTCTCTTCCCAGTGGCACAAATCGGCTGGGTGTAAAATCAGGGTGAGTGGGGGAGTCGGGGCTTTGGGTCCATGGACTGGATGCAACCGGCAGGGAAGCAGGGGGAATCTTCTCTCTGCAGATTACAGAATTAAAACAACATAAACATACAGGATGTGACATCATATCCAGCACAATGTACTTTGTGATGTCATCTAAAAGCGTGGTTGTTATCAAATGGAGACTCACGGGTGAAGACCCGACCAACCCGTTACTAGCATTCCTTTTTTATTGGGGTACAGCCTTGCTTTCCACGCTGTTTCTTTTCAGCTCTGTTGGATTTGGAAGTGTAGGGTAAGCTTTCAGCAGACACACTAGGCAATTATATAGGGTCCCCATCCCTAATAGGACTCCCTGGGATAACCTGGGATATTCAAACCCCAGGTTTTGTTCCGCTTTAAGAACCAAAAAGCTACCTGCAGCAAGGCCACGAGACCCTTGACTAAGAGCACGATATCTTAGATGCCCAAAGCGCATCATGATGCTGTCAATACTATTACCCTTTAAGAACTTATGCTGCCTGGCCAATTTTGGCTTGTCCTATCGCTTAAGAAGCTAAGCTGCTTGCACAAACTTCAACTTTCTTATTGCTTAAAGTTCCTGTCCAGAAAACAAAATAAAAAAGTTTATTCTTACTTTCTGTCCTTAATTCCTCCGTGTAGCTCCGATGTCTTCAAACTTACCGATGAACGATGATCAATATAGACCTCGAGCTCCAAGTGTCCATCAAGATGGTTTTATGGTCCATTTAATACAAAGTAGTATGAAGATACCAGAACTGCCTAGAGGAACACTGGTGAGAATAGACTTCAGTTTGTTGCTTGGTCTGGTTTAAGCAGAACTGCCTGGTATGCTACACAAACTATCCAGGTGTCAGTTCAGCCTGCTAACTCTTCTAAATGTTAGCAGGAAAATCCCGAGGACCACAACCTGGACATACAGTCAAGTCCATCTCCCGACTTCAGGTGTGCTGCTAAAATAGTGTGTGAGTAGACTCAGGTGAGCCTATGTACAGCAAACTACTGTTGCATTATAATAGTAAAACATGGACTCATCCAGGTGCCAGGCAAAGAAAGTACTGCAAGTTAACCACAATCAACTGTACCTTTTTAGTAATGTAGACCTATTCCTCACTGTGTGGGGGACTGGTGGGGACACTGGTGACTGTATTTTTCCTCCAGTAATTGGTTCTTCTTTTGGTTGCTCAGGCGTGTGTATTGGCGAAGGTGGCTTGGCTCTCAACTCAGGCATTTTCTTGTCTTGAGGTTTCCGCATGTTGCTTTGTAGAGGAGTGAACCATGCCAGGGCCTTAGACATTTATGTAAAATGAAAAAAGTGTTTAAATAAATAACAGCAACATTTTCTGGTATTGTAAGTTATCCCGATTCCACTCAATTTGACTAATCGAAACTAAAGATCTAGGAAACCTTACCTTACTAGGACTTCACTTGGAAGAATTCTCTACCTCATTAGGAGGACCTCTCTACCTCACTGGGAGGGCTTCTGCCCCTGCACCAGAAGGACTTCTATACCTCAATGGTAGGGCGTCTTCCCCTGTACCAAGAGGACTTCTATACCTCAATGGGAGGGCTTCTGCCCCTGTACCAGGAGTACTTCTCAGATGTTCCACTCTAAGGGGACAGTCAAACTTTGAGGACCTTTGTCCATCCGAAAACTCTGGGAACACATAAATATCCCACTTTGTTGACATTAGGTGGAAGACTGGCCTGCCAACTTTTCTGACTCTTTGGCTGAATGCCGGTAGGGAAATGCATGAATTGGCTGAGCATTGGCTCAAACACCAACATCTTTTATGCACCAAAGATCCCTACAGCATGTGACATGGTGGGTGGGGCTACACCTACTTATACACAGTAGTAGTACCCAGTAGTAGAATAGAACACTGTGAGTATTTGTTCCTAAAAAGCCCTTAAATAACCTGAACCCCCACCATGTCCATCACGGATACACTGGTTAAGTCCCACTATGAGCCACCCCAAAAAGGGTCAATTTATCTTTACTTAACTAGGAGGACTTCTCTACCTCACTAAAAGGACATCTTCATCTGACTGTGAGGAACTCACCACCCTACTAGGATTACTTCACAGCAGGGCATCCCGATTTTGGATCAATTGGCCCGGGGAATCTTATAGATTCCTGGGCCGATCTCCGTTGGTTTGGGTCCACTTTAACAAATCACCCTGCAAATGTTTACATTGGCATTGGGGGCTTGCAATTCAAAAGTTCTCTCCTTAGTTAATAGGTAGACATTTCTGTCTTCCAAAAATTATATGTATTACAACTTACCTTCCCATTTGAGGTACACAGGATGGTGGTACAGCGCAATTCGGATACAAATTTGCTCTGCTCCTGGCACAGGAGGTCTGTGGGAGGATTATGAGCCACACCTGCTGAGGTGGCCCAGATCTGCAAGAAGGGGCAAGAAAAGAAATATTACAGTAGATGTACCTGTGATATCCCTATTAAAATGACCAATCATCACTGTACCCATAAGGAACTGTAAAAGCTGAAACTCATCCTGAAAAAGCAACAATAGCAGAGGGTTAAACTAGTCATCACTGCACACTAAGGTATTTGAAGAAACAAATTCAATTTCTAAAAACACTACTAATAAATTTTGACCCTCACCCAGGTTCCCTATTCCCAGTCCGACTGTAGTCCCTCATGCAAGACTCACCTGGAGAGTGATGTGGGCTTGAGGAACATACATTACCTGCATTGGTACGAGCAACAATTGCCAGGTTGCATCATGATGCAGCATCTAGGATTTGAACATGTGGTTGTTCAGATCGTAGCACTTTGTTCTATTTCATTGATGTATGAAATGTCCGCCCCCCCCAGAGGATCTGATGACGTAGGATCCCATAAGCAGAACACCAAAAATTTGGTTATTACAATATGTCAGTCTAGGTGAAAATGCCAAATTATTTTTCTACTTCCAGGGAGAGGACTATCCAGGTGTGCACCTGTAATAAGACTAGATGAGGTGGTCGCCTCAGACGGCACTACAGAGGGGGCGGCAATTGACCTGCCCTTTTTTTAAATGTTCTATTTAAAATATATTTTATTCATTTTTTTACAGTGTTAATGTTTTTAAGCCAACTATTGGTGGCTCAGCAGCCCTGTCCTGCCTCTACTACCCTCCCCCCCTTGTTGTTTTGTGGAGGGGCGTCTTTCTATAGTTTGCCTCAGATAGCAGAGAGGCAAGGATCACACCTGGGACTATCAGCAAGAAGAAAGGTATTGCAGCACTGGTCGGTTTAGGTCCACTTTAAGAGAGGCATGCTTGATTAATTTTTTTACCTCATCAAAAATGCCATGCTCTCCAATGAAGAAGCCATTAATGCCACCTCAAAGGTTGTCCATCATAGTAACTAGCATGCGGCAAAGAAAATTGGAAGTTCGGAATCTCCAACAAGCTGGGGATCGGTTGATGGAACATATAAAATGAATCCCAATAAGTATGTTGCAAATCGGGCGCTGGCTCTGTCCTTTATTGTGCCAAAGTGCCAAAGTGCCAAAGGTAGGCCCCGCTTCCTCTGGTAATAGTGGGGGCCTCTCCCGAAAGCATGACACTTTGGCACAATAAAGGATGGGAGCAGCACCCGATTTGTAGCATACTTACTGGTATCATATACTACTTATTCTTTTGCTATGTTCAGAAGTTGATACCAGCTGACTAAGTTACACCACTCTCTACTTATTTTTGACAAAGTATATGACCCTTTGAATCTTTTGACCTAAAATTAGTTTTGGGGGTATTACACCCAAGAGTTCAAACTCACAGTCACAGAGCAGCCCGCCATCACTCTGGTCTTCGGTGGGAATCGGTACACAGACACCGGATGACCCTGAAGGTTCTGCTGTAGTAGACACCCTCCGATGTCTTCCTCTCTTTCCAGAGAGCGATTGATGATCCCTACAAAATCTCCACTGGGGTCAACTTCAGAGATTTCCAGATCTCCAATTGCGCTAGGAAAAATTATAATTGAGATTAGAATGATGATGGTAGATAACAGATGATGATGAAACAAATCAAGGACAAGTTATTTGTATTTTATTTTTCTCCTCCATCCAGTCCAGGCCGTCCCGTTATCTTCACGAATTGGTGTTCGCCCCTAGGGGGCGCTGACTGCAAAATCAAAATATGTAGCTCCTCCCGGCCCCCTATAAAGGCAGCTACCCGTCTATCATTCCCTTATGCAGTTGGCTGCATAAGATCGTTACTCACTCTCTCAGAATTTGGCAGCAGAGCGGGGCCATCTAGCCTGTCGGCCACTGCAGGACCCTATTCCCGTGGATCTCTTCTGACCCATCTTTGCCTCCCAGCCCTTGGATGCTACAGGGATCCGTGACGGTAGGGTGAACGCCGGGGTCTGTGGCGTTCGGCAGAGCACATGCTCTGGGCCGCAGACCTTCATATTAAAAGGTAGTCGGCCACAGGCTTTATACAGGCTTTATGGTGAGCCTGATGGGGAACCACTTATTTATATTCTTTTATATATGTCCCTCCTTGCCCACTGCTATATTACTTGTGTGTGTGTGCTGCTGTGTTTTGGTGCGACTGGAGAACTGAGAGCTCCTCACTGGCTGCGCAGCGAGGATCGGTCTCCGCTCTCTTTATCTTACCTCCCTGCGTTCCCCCGTCGGTTCTGGCCAGGGCGCGCACCGCTCACCGGCACACGCGCTCCGCGGGCCTCCTTCCGCACAGCAGTGTGCGGCTCCTGCTGCGATGGGGGACGGGGGATCGCCACCATGACAGGCAGCACTCTTGTGATCCGGGCGGATGTCGCGCCACGGGGGGGAAGGAGCCCAGTGTCGGCGCGTAGCTGACGTCGCACCGGTGATGCCCCACTGGCGGATCATTCTAGAATTCGCTGCGGTGAGCGAGGTGTGCTGCTAAGGCCTCGGTGCTGGGAGACAAGCACTGGCAGTGTCTCTCATCGTTGCGGAGCACCTGGAAGTAATCCCTCTTCTGGTTGGCGGTGTCGTGAGTCCCTCTTTTTGCTTTGCTTTAGTTGATTACATGTATGCCCTATGTCTTCTATGTAAACGCATGGCATGGGGTCATTTTGTAATTGCTGTCCTTCTCTTTTTATTTTAGATCGTGGGCGAAGGTTGAGGGTTGTGGTTCCTCCCAGTCCCCATTATTAATTAGAGGAATCGGCTATTAGGCTTAGGCCGTTAGTGTCTAGTAGCCTTATTAAATATTACTATTCACAATCACCATAATGGAGGCATCGGGGGATATTGAGCCGAGCGCCCCATTTAGGCTGGACAGGCTCTGCCCCTTGTGCAGACGGAATCCTCTGGGAAGATTCAGCACTATTTGTCCCACTTGCGCCAGAGGCATTGTTTTGGACCATGAGCGGGCGCTCGCTCCTGACCCTAGCCCTGTGTTACCGTCAGCCTCTCTGGACCCTCCGCTGCTGCAGTCAGCCCCTATTGAAGGGGGAGCCAGCAAGCGGTCCCATGCTGATTTTGCACACAGGCTGGCTAGTCTCGAGAAGCAGATCTCGTTGACAGCCCTTAAAAAGGCCTCGAGTAAGAAGCGGCATCTGGAGCCGATTTACTCGGATGATAATTTCTATGATTTCTTGGGATCTGCGGAGAAAGGTGAGTTGCCAGATGATTCACTCTCAATGGCGGAGCCTTCCGCTGGTGACGACAGTGTCTCTGGTTCCTCCTCGGACGAGGATTCTTGCCTCCTGGATGATATGGAGAGTTTGCTCTCTTCCGTGTTTGATACCTTTGTTCCTCCCAGAGCGGCTAAGAGGAAGCAGGGTGATTTATTTTGGCCTGAGAGGTTCCTGAGCAACCTTACTTTTCTAACATGATTCTTAAGGAATGGGAAAGGCCCAACAAATTTCCGTCGGTCCCTAAGGGCCTGGATAGACGGTATCCCTTCCCTGCTGAATTGGTTCGGCCTTGGTCTCACCCTCCCGAGGTGGACCCTCCGGTGTCAGCAATACCACTGTTATGTCATCACCTGACAATGCTTTATTACGTGACCCTGCAGACAAACGCATGGATCAGCTGGTCTGCCATGCTTTCACCTTTGCGAGTGCTCTCTTTCGCCCTGCGTGTGCCTCGGCGATTGTTTCACTAGCCAACAGAAGAAAGGTTAGATACCTTGTGGCTAGGGCTAAAGCTCCCAAGCGGGCAGAGGAGTATAAGGAACTCAAGGCCTGTTTGGACTTCATCGGCTTTGTTGTTACTGCCATGGATGATGTGGTCAGACTTGGTGCCCGAATTTCGGCCTTGCTTGTTGTTTTACGCCGCTCGCTCTGGCTGAAGCAGTGGTCGGCAGATGCGGCTGCCAAGAAATCCCTCACAAGTCTACCTTTTGTTGGAAGCCGGCAGTTCAGGGAGTGCCTGGACCTTTTGATCAAGGATGGTAAGCTCCCTCAGAGAAGGAAGCCTGCTCGGTCCTTTCTGAACTCCTCCTCTTATTGGTCCTTTCGGGGAGGAAGAGGATCTTCATTTCCAGGTGCCCACAGAGAGACCTGGGGCAGAGGTAGGCCCTGCAATCGGCCCAACCCCTCCTGGGGAGCTAAGCCCAAACCCCCAGCCAAGCCTACTCAGGCATGAGGGGGCGCCCTCAACCATACAGGTGGGGGGACGGCTTTTGCTGTTTGCTCAGATCTGGAGACATCACGTCTCAGATCGGTGGATTCAGGAGGTGGTGTCCTCCGGTTACAAGATAGAGCTGGTAGCCAGACCACCCTCAAAATTCCTATGTTCAAGGATATCCCAAAACCCGCTAAAAGCTCAGGCTTTGAGACAAGCTGTTCAACACCTCCTGCGGATAGGTGTGATCTGCCCTGTCCCCCGGCAGGAACAGGGTCAGAGGTTCTACTCCAACCTGTTCACGGTTCAGAAATCTCTGGAACAAGGCTTCTCGCTGTCGCCCCTGGCCAGGCAGTCCCTCTTGTGCTGGTTGGACTCCTGGAGCCTGCTGTTGGGCAAGTCCTTTCTGACTCCCAATTAGGACATAATTACCACGAATGCCAGTCTTACAGGCTGGGGAGGAGTTTGGCAGACCCAGAAGATCCAGGGTCAGTGGGGTCCGCAGGAGAACCGGTTACCCATAAATCTCTTGAAGCTGAGAGCAATCCGGTGGGTTCTTCTACGCTTAACTCCCCATTTAAGAGGCCATGCGACCCAGGTCCGCTCGGACAATCAGACAGCTGTGGCCTACATCAACCACCACGGCGGGATTTGGAGACTCGGAGCAAGAGATCCCTCAAGGAGGTAACCCAGATTTTGACTTGGGCAGAGGAGAATTTTCCCTGCATTTTGACGGTTTACTTCCCCGGGGTGGAAAACCAGGAGGCAGACCGGGGTGCCCCGTGGAAGTGGACCAAAACCCAGGATAGTGAAAACCCTGGGTGTTGGTCCACTTTAATGAGGGCTTTTATTTTCATTTAGAATCAGCAGTAGCTGAAAGAGCAGAAAAAACAATGCAAAATGAATATATTTTCTTATTGAGCTAGAATGAGTTGGAGGGGAGCTGTACAAATGCAGGATTAAAATTTTTGCCTACAACTATTCTTTAACCCTTTATGGGCCAGCCACATAGATTCTACATGGCTGGTGATTCCCCAAGTTTGCGGCCCAAAAAATACACTCTAATTCCCCCCGGGGGGGCTTCGATTCCCCCCTCCCCTTGGGGTCTTGAGCATAGTACAGAACACCTGTTCCCTGCCCCACGCATCAGCTTCTGACAGCTCATTTGCCACCACAGAGAGGGGCCTTTTATAACGGCAAGTGAACTGATGTTATCTTACTCTGCCAGTATTAAAGGACCCTCCCTGCAGTGGGAGCAAGATGTCAGGAGCTGGAGTTATGGGCAGAAGCCGGGTGCGAGGCAGGGGATGCCGATCTTTTGCACCGTGCCCCCAGCTTCCGATGATCACTTACCAGTTAACATGAAGTTAACTGGTAAGGGGCCCTTGAGACCCCTATACCAGTTCAAAGAGCAAGGGGCAGGTCACCTGCTGGCAGGCAGATCACTTGCCTTAATCCCCTGCTTCATTACCTGCATCCCCAATACCCAGGGGGTGCAGAAGAGCCCAGAGCCCATGTTGGCTGTACGGGCTGGTAGCCCGCAAGGGGACCACACATTTTTTTCTTTACATTTTAAAGGGTTTAACCCTTGATCGTGTGAATAATAGTTGCATTTGATTTAAAATGTTCATAAAACTCTCTTTTACATTTTTCTTTAAATTTCTATTAATGATTGTTGACAATAGTTTTTTACAATTTTGAATGTACTTTCAAGTTTAAGTAAAACGAGATGATTATCTGTGGGTAACATCTTGTGAAAGGATTTCATTATTGGTTTTTAGGTCTAAAGGTTAAGGTTAGGTTAAAGGGATTAACTACCCAAATAAAAAACAAAAGATTACTCGCCTTTTGTTCCTTGCAGCCGATCGGTAAGACTCTGCTAATTCAGCAACTCACTGGATCGAGTCCCGTACCACCCGGGCCCGGACTCCAGTCACCGGCACATTTGAAATTGACTCATTCGCCCCCCCCCCCCCAGTCATCAGTCGCACTGTCGCTTCCACAACCTCTCCATTCACTGCAAAGGAAGGAAGATGCCAGGCCTCAGCACACCCCGTTCATTGTAGTGAAAGGAGAATGCATGAGAGCACCACTGTGACTATTGCCAGGGGGCGTGCGACCACAGAAGTACTGGTGACTATTTCAGGCCCAGGTGACGTGAGATCCAGAGATTGGATGAGTTACTGAACCTGAGTATGACTGGCCAGCTGCGGGGGACAAAAGGTGAGTGCCCCTCTTTTTTAATATTCACTTTACAGGAACAGTCCAGGGAATATAAATAATAAGGCAGCAAGCAGCTCACCTAATGCCTGTGCCATGTGGCTTTCCTCCATTTCCTCCAACACAGTGTAGAAGGTGTAGCAGGGCTCCTTTCAATTTATTATCTCCAGGACCACAGAAAAAATTAGTCTAACAGCCACTCTGTCCCTTGGCGCTCTCACCTTGTGTGAGCATGGCAAGCCACAATGGTGTCACAGCTGCCTGACCACAGCAGAGTATGCTCATGACTAATAAAGCTGTGCCATGACATGCCCTTTTCTCTGCTGAGCTGCGACCCAGAAATTAAAGCTAAGAAAGTGGCTTTGGTTAGAATACATAAGCTATTTACATATAATTACCAATTTGAAAAGCTTTTAAAATGGGTTGGGGGAAGTTAGTGTGTGCTTGGACAGGGACTTTCGGTGAGTTGTTGAGTGCCAGAGTCAGACCAACCAGGTGCCAGGGGACAAAAGGTGAGTAACCTTTTGTTTTTTTTTATTTAGGTGGTCATTCGCTTTTTGTTTGAAGAGTTTCTCTATTCTACACACCAATATGTATCTAAAAAAAATAAACAGCCTATACTCACTTTAGCACGGGTCACCTGATTCAACGCTCAGCTGACAGCAGAAGAAGGCTCCCCCTGTACCTTCCTGTATTATCATTACCCCTATGGGCTGCAGGGCTCTACCGCTGTTCTTAGCGGTGCAGACATTGTACATTTTGAATTATTTTGCCTTCTCTCCCAGTATGTGCAGTGACACCTTGTCATTGGGCTGTCATGTCATTGGCCGATGGTCGGCATGAGGTTCTCTTTACCAGTCAGCAGTAGGGGCCTGCAGCTATTTTCCGTGGAACATGGAGCACACTGTTCTGTGTTTCTAAGCCCTCATTATTTATTAACTCTGGGTTATGTGGCTGTGCTCCCCCGATGGAGGCAGCGGCTCTTCTGGAGATACGTTTCCTCTGCATAGAGCCAATGTATGTACAGCCCGGGGCTATAGGAGGGAGGACAGAATAATCCCACTGCTCGCCCAGGAGGTACGGATCACCTTGCTTAAGTAAGGGAATAAAAAGTAGTTCTTACATTATGAATTTCTGTGAATTCCGTAAAACAGACAACATTACACATATATTTATATTTATAGAAACTACATTTTGAAATATTCTTTTTGAAAATCAGATCAATATGATGAACCACGGCAAGACAGTTCATGATACAACAACACAAATCTTAGCAGGCACTGCCCAATGATCCAAAAAACAGGAGCGTGCTCCCCCTACCCCGCAGCATGTACACACAAACAAAACCAATATAGGGTCTATAAATGGGGCACAACTCCAAAATGTGAAAATGTATTCAATTTTATTTAGTTGCAAACCATTAAAAAACACACCACGCCACAACCACAACTATTAAAAACAAAGGTCACCATCCCAGGCCTAAACTCATGGGCCCTTATTTAACAAGGGATAGCGACAGGTAGCGACTGGTGAGCGGCCGGTATTGACGGGCCCCGCCACGAGAACGCCGGCTCCACACCACAATCACACATTTATCAAGCCAATCCTGCTTAGCGACTGAGATAGCGCCATATAGCCACTCATTCATCATTATTCCAGCCTCAGCCCACAGCGCCAGCGTCCGACCTTGAACAGCGACAGGTATGACCTCTCGCTACCTGGCTCTCTCCAATGCATTTCAATGGAACAATCTTTAAATATTAATAATTAATTGTTATGATTTTTTTTTTTTAAATGTGAAAAATTCTTTGACCACTTCTGCCATTTTAGGTAAAAAATGTACAGAATTGATATTACAGGTCTGATATTAATGTATTCATATTACAAAATTATTTAAAAAACTTGTTTTTTTTGGTTTCCAAAAATATGGTTGTTTGGGGGTTAAAAAACTACTTTTAACCCATCGCCGCCAGCACTCTGGGGTTTAAACATGCATTTTACAGCGCGAGAATTTTTTGAGCGTGATTTGTTAATGAATATGGTGGGAGCCGGTCGCTATGGCCAGTCGCTATCATGCGCTCCCATACAGTGCGGAACCTGTCAAATAGCGACTCCTCACCCAATATTCAACATTACGGCAAACCGACTGAGTCGCTATCAACTACCGAACAACGGCCGAGCACAGCGACTACTAGCGGGCGCTCTGAAAATGCCGCTACAGTCGCTCAACTGTCGCTACCTGCCGCTGTTAATGAATCGGCCTCCCCGTGTTAATATACCAACCAGAAATAAATTCATACTTTTGTGTCAAATTCAGATAATTGTACCAAGCTCTTCCCCTTTAAGGTAATCCCATATACAAAACCAGAGAAATACATGAATCAATATAAAATGTAAAAAAAACCTCAATCAATAAAAGTGTTGATAACTGAGGCATATCCCCTGTAAAAGGATCCTCTAAAGATGCAAATAAATTACTAATACAATCAGCCAATCCAATATTCGACCAAAAAAAAATCATATGTCATCTTATTGCAGGATGCCCCTAAAGTGTCTCGTGCTAATACTATAAACAAAAGTGCAAGTGCTTCAATATAGAACTACCATTCTAAGAATAATCTCTTATTTGTACAGAAAAAATAAACTATACAAAACTGTAAAGGAAATGTGTATATATATATATATATAACCCAGGAGAGCAAATCCCTGATAACAGATATACAATATGAGGCCGATTCACTAATAGCGGCAGGTAGCGACAGTTGAGCGACTGTAGTGGAATTTTCAGAGCGCCCGCTAGTATTCACTGTGCTTGGCCGTTGTTCGGTAGTTAATAGCGACTCAGTCGGTTTGCCGTAATGTTGAATATTGGGTGAGGAGTCGCTATTTGACAGGTTCCGCGCTGTATGGGAGCGCATTATAGCGACTGGCCCTAGCGACCGGCTCCCACCATATTCATTAACAAATCACGCTCAAAAAATTATTGCGCTGTAAAATGCATGTTTAAACCCCAGAGCGCTGGCGGCGATGGGTTAAAAGTAGTTTTTTAACCCCCAAACAACCATATTTTTGGAAACAAAAAAAAAAAGTTTTTTAAATAATTTAGTAAAATGAATACATTAATATCAGACCTGTAATATCAATTCTGTACATTTTTTTTTTTTCCTTAAAAAAATTATCTAAAATGGCAGAAGTGGTCACAGAATTTTTCACATTTAAAAAAAAAAAAAACAATTAATAACAATTAATTATGAATATTTAAAGATTGTTCCATTGAAATGCATTGGAGAGCGCCAGGTAGCGAGAGGTCATACCTGTCGCTGTTCAAGGTCAGACGATGGTGCTGTGGGCTGAGGCTGGAATAATGATGAATGAGTGGCTATATGGCGCTATCTCAGTCGCTAAGCAGGATTGGCTTGATAAATGTGTGATTGTGGTGGGGAGCCGGCGTTCTCGTGGCGGGGCCTGTCATTACCGGCCGCTCACCAGTCGCTATTCCTTCATAACTAAGGGCCTATGTAAGAGATATTGCCCTTGAATGTTCAGCAATGGTCTAGGGATGGGTGGACAAGACAGTTCATGCTTAGCACAGGATGCCAGCAGTAGGGGGGGGGACCCCAAACTTACATTAGGGGACCTAGACACTTCTGTGCCAAAGAGGGTCCTGGTCTATAAGAACACTAACCTAGTTTACAGTGGCGGAACTAAATGTGAAGGCGCTCTGGTGCGAATATTAAACAAGGCCCTGTCATGGCTCATACAGTAAATATTTTCCTGTTACTTTAATTGAAATGGATACATCTAGACAACAAAAGCCTGAATCAACTAAGACGTGTGCTTCTTTTTCCACTATATGATTTAAAATGAGCAAAAATCTGCTAAATAAGGTGGAGGGCCAACAGTGGCCCTTGACCTTCTGGGCCCTAGTGAAGTCGCACCTCCTCAATCCCCAATAGTTACGCCCCTGCTAATCTGCTAATTAGCCCACGTTTCGGAGCTTCCAGCTCCTTTCTTAAACCGGACCTTCACTATGATTTAATGAAAAGCCCAAACTCTTAAAAAACGATTCCCCAGCATCTAAAATTAATATATTTTACATTTTTAGTCACTAACTTATTATTCTTTCCCCCACTGGGCTGCAACTCTGTTCAGGAATTTAGGATACGGGCGCCGCCATCTTGACTCAGAAGCATCACACTTACTGAGGAGAGGAGAGTGGGATAAGGTACAGGGGGGCAGGTTATAGCTGTGCTTTGCTCAGACAGAGCAGAGCTGGGGTCAGGGAAAGGTCAGCAGTCCCAGAATGCAGAGCAGCACAGTCATTTCCTGTTTGCAGGCACTTCCTGTTTGCAGGCTGCCTGATAAAATGGCGGCTTCCATAAGCCGCCATCTTGGATGTTTAAAGGCTCATAACATGCAGTAGATGCAGGTAGGATGATTTTTAATGTGAGCAATCTGTATGTACAGTGTGGGGGAAACATATAAGATAGACTCTTATTCAGAGTGAAGGTCCGCTTTAAGGCAGTGATCGATGCTGGAAATTCCGAAACGTGGGCTAACATTCAGCGATCGCCTCTGTTCCCCGCTTTATGGGATATTAAATTATTTGTCTTTTGATCATATATAATTAATGTGGCGTCATGGTGATAATTACCTGTTTGGAACATTTATTGTGTATCACATGCTGGTTACTTTTCTGGTATCCAACTTTTGAGTATTTTCTGACCAGAAACCTTCAGCTATCATATCTTTGTTACATGTATATTCTCTTTACAACTGATGTCCCTTAACTCTTTGCTTACTGGTCAGTAATCACAACTGCACAGCACAGGATTGTCTAAGACTTACCTAACGACACTGGATGGTAATATTTTACCCCTTTTATAGTTTCTATGTTTTCTGTATGGCTACTATTAGTTACATATTTTTCATTTTTTTCGAGGTACATGACTATCCTGCTGACTATGCACATTTCTGTAATCAAACTCAAAGCACTGTATCATTTCTATGACATGCTGAAACTGTATTGACATATTAGGAGAAACACAAGAGAAAGACTGGGGACAGGCATGTGTGAGAAAGAAACAAGGGAAAAGAGACACAAGAGACAGGGAGAGAAACAAGAGCAATGAGAGAGAGACTGAAGAGCCACAGGAGAGAAAGACATAACAGAGAGACACAAGAGAGAGGCAGAAACAGGGGAGATAGACACAAAAGAGACAGACACAGAGCGAGAGAATGAGAACAACAAGTAAGAGGGAGAGAAACAACAGCAATGACAGAGAGAAAGAGACTGAAGAGACACAAGAGAGAAAGACATATGAGAGAGAAACAGAGAGAGATGGAAACAGGAATGAGACTGAAATGAGAGAGAAACGAGATAAAGAAAGAGAAGATAGAAAAGAGAAAGATGAGAGACATAAGCAAGCCAGTAAAAAAACAGAAGAGACAGACGCCAGAGAGACCTACCTCCCATACCTCCCAAGTGTCCCTCATTTGAAGAGACTGACACTCTTTTGAGTCCATGTCCCCCTGCCCCTCGTTGAGGTTTAACATTCAGATCAAAATCAATAAATGATTCATTTGCCTATTCAAAGTGTTTATATTGTTGTAACTGTTACAACCTATCTCCTATCCATCCCTCAATGAGGGGCGTGGCTTAATTGTCCCACTTTCCCACCCTGAAAAGTTGGGAGGTGTGCCTAAGGGTGGATTCAGCACTGTCCTTTGGACCCCTGTGCCAGCAGCAGCATCTATCTCACAGGCCCGCCAGCATCTGGAGTAAAGGGGACACGGGTCCCCCCTTCTCCTCTTTTGGCATCCAGCCAAGGGTAATGACAGATGCCAGGAGAGCAGAGATTTTATACTAGAGAGCCAAAGCCTCTTTGGGCTTCAACTTCACTGTAGGAAAGGTGTATTTCCCAGGAAAACCCCATACAGTGCCGTATTTAGTCAAATGGGGGGTGGGGAATCCTCAGAGGCAAAGCCTGCCATGCTCCTGGCCAATACTCCTGGCTGGAAGTAAGGTTGCCACCTGGTCGGTATTTTTTTTTTTTACTTTACTGGCCACTGGCCTGGTGATGGCGGTGTTTGTTTTTTTTTTTTTTACTGGTAATTAATGATAGGAAAAGTATACCCGCAATTACAATTACCAGTATAAAAAACAAATACCGTCACCACCAGGGCCGGGGCAGCTGCCGCGGGCCCCCACCCGACCTTTGGGGTGTGCAATGGCGCTTGACTGTCAGCAGACTGGGAGGGCACTGCCACAGCTGGTGCCCACATCTCCACAAATGGCGGGTTTCCACACAATGGGGCATCTCGATTCAGATTCCAGGGGAGGAAGTGCTGATTTCCTATTTCTGGGAAATCTGTGATACCCCCCTGTGTGAAACCCCCTGGGATCGCTGGCATACCCACTATGCAAACATTTCCACCCCGGGTTTTGGTCCGCTTTACAGGGGCATTTGGGATGTGAAAGAACCCCCCTGGTTTGGTTGTTAACTCAAACTAGCGATCCCACAGTGTATTCACCAGTTCCAGGAAAATAATGAACAAAGGGGAGGGTCACACACAGGGGGCATCCAAAATCAGGAGGATCTAGATTTGTTTAAAGGGGTTTGGTGCGCTTCAAAGTAGACCAAAACTAGAGTTTGGGTCCAAATAGCTTGATCCTTAGGGGGCATCCAGATTTGGGACGTCCCTCAGTGATGTGACACGACTCTTCACCACAAAGGGGCCCACTGAGACCATGCCGCCCAAGGGCCCACATAAACCTGGAGCCAGCCCTGGTCACCACCAAGCCAATGGTCAGCAAAGTGAAAACAAAGATACTGGCCAGGTGGCAACCATAGGTAGCCAGGATGAAACGAGGGAGGGACCCGCCACTTCTTAAGAAGACCCCAGCGATGAAGAGAGAAGATCCATCAAGGGACACAGAAGACCCTGGACCAGAGGAGGGCACCACCCGGCAGGGAACAGAAGGCAGAAGACGCGGACTGGTAAGTAGCCTTCTTTTTGACCCCTAACAGGGGGCAGGTCCACTTTATATACTGAGATTAAGGTTTAATGTCAGTCCCTTATTACCCTGAAAATAGTTTCTCTTTAATTCTTCCTCCTCGCTGGTGATAAGAGAGATAAGGCAAAGTGACGCCTTGGAATTTTCCATGCCCTCATTGCACAACAGCTTGGAGGAACATCCCCGACTCCCTCGCATGCTAATCGAGTTTGGGATTCTATACATTATTAAGCACGCATTGCTGGCTTCCCATAATCCACCACGCCGGGATCAGACTTTAATAAGAATAGTAAATGAATATCTGGCAATCGCTCATTAGTATGGCCGTGTATCTGCCTCTGGCCCCCCAATGTTACTGCAGACAATTCTCACTGTATTCCCTCACACCAAGGAAATGTTAAAGGGAACCTTTACAAAACCCTTTTACAAGAGCATCCAAGGGAAAGAAATCATACAACGCTCCCCCGTGGCTGATTATTAGGTTTCTATGGATTTAAGGGGCATCCCAAATTAGGGGTGAAAGTTTGCATCTCCTGTTTGTTTTCATTTCTCCATGCTATATGCCCCTGTCCCTCATTGCCCCCAGTGTGATCAAGCCTGGAAAGCGCAACCACTGAGGCTCACCCACACTGGATGAGGATGAGGATGAGGTGGTCATGTGACCACATTTGTGCAAGGCCGTGGAGGAACGGATTTGAAAGGGGGAACATTTTGACCTTCAACAAAGCACTGCAGAAAATAAGAGGAGACCTGGGACAGGCTTTAGGTGAGTTTCCTGTCACCTTATTATTGTCATTGCCTGGACTGTCCCTTTAAATAGGAACTCCATAGACTGAAAGCGGATCTTCACCCTGAATAAGAGCCTATCTTATATGTTTCCCCCTGTACATACAGATTGCTCACATTAATCCGGACCTTCACCCTGAATAAGAGTCTATCTTATATGTTTCCCCCTGTACATACAGATTGCTCACATTAATCCGGACCTTCACCCTGAATAAGAGCCTATCTTGCATGTTTCCCATACCCTGTACATACAGATTGCTCACATTAATCCGGACCTTCACCCTGAATAAGAGCCTATCTTATATGTTTCCCCCTGTACATACAGATTGCTCACATTAATCCGGACCTTCACCCTGAATAAGAGTCTATCTTATATGTTTCCCCCTGTACATACAGATTGCTCACATTAATCCGGACCTTCACCCTGAATAAGAGCCTATCTTGCATGTTTCCCATACCCTGTACATACAGATTGCTCACATTAATCCGGACCTTCACCCTGAATAAGAGCCTATCTTATATGTTTCCCACACCCTGTACATACAGATTGCTCACATTAATCCAGACCTTCACCCTGAATAAGAGCCTATCTTATATGTTTCCCACACCCTGTACATACAGATTGCTCACATTAATCCGGACCTTCACCCCGAATAAGAGCCTATCTTGCATGTTTCCCCCATCCTGTACATACAGATTTCCCACATTAAAAATCATCCTACCCTCACCTATTGTGTTTTTTTAACTTTTTTATATCCAAGATGGTGGCCCGTGGTGTCTCAGGCTGTCTGCAGATAGGATGTGTCTTATGACTATGCTGCTTTGCATTCTGGGATCGCTGTCCTTTTCCTGACCCCAGCTCTGCTCTGTCTGTGAAAAGCACAGCTATAACCCCGCCCCCTGCACTTTCTACCCCTCTCCTCTCCTCAGTATGTGAGGCAAGATGGTGGCGCCCATATCCTAGAATCCTGAACAGAGTTGATTGATGATGATTTTTAATGTGGACACTCTGTATGCACGGGGGTGGGGGAAACATACAAGATAGATAGGGTGAAGGTCCGGGTTGAAAGTTCCTGTCCAGGCACACACTTACTTTACACTACTTTATCCCCCTTGACAACAGTGTAAAATAAACTATTTAAAGCATCTCAAAATCTCAGACTATATGTAAATGTCCACATGTATTCTAAGCAAAACCGGCTGATTCATTAATAGCGCCAGGTAGCGACAGATGAGCGTCAGTAGCGTTATTTTCACAGCGCCGGCTAGTATTCGCTGTGCTTGGCCGTTGTTCGGCTGTTGACAGCGACTCAGTCGGTGTGCGGTAATGTTGAATACGGGGTTATGAGTCGCTGTTTGACAGGTTCCGCGCTGTATGGGAGCGCATGACAGCGAATGGCCATAGCGACCAGCTCCCACCATATTCATTAACAAATCACGCTCAAAATATTCTTGCGCTGTGAAATGCTTGTTTAAACCCCAGAGCGCTGGCGGCGATGTGTTAAAAGTAGTTTTTTAACCCCCAAACCACCATATTTTTGGAAACCAAAAAAAACAAGTTTTTAAAATAATTTAGTAATATGAATACATTAATATCAGACCTGTAATATCAATTCTGCACAATTTTTTTTTTTTTTACCTTAAAAAAATGAATTTTTCAAATAAAAAAAAAAAAAAAACAATAACAATTAATTATGAATATTTAAAGATTGTTCCATTGAAATGCATTGGAGAGCGCCAAGTAGCGAGAGGTCATACCTGTCGCTGTTCAAGGTCGGACACTGGCGCTGTGGGCTGAGGCTGGAATAATGATGAATGAGTGGCTATATGGCGCTATCTCAGTCGCTAAGCAGGATCGGCTTGATAAATGTGTGATTGTGGTGGGGAGCCGGCGTTCTCGTGGCGGGGCCCGTCATTACCGGCCGCTCACCAGTCGCTACCTGTCGCTATTCCTTCATAAATAAGGGCCTTAGTTTCTTTGGGGCTAGGGGATTTGCTCTTGAGAAGCAAGTACTTAATGGGGCATGGTGATCCACGGAGGGCCGACACACAATAAAAAGTTACCCTATAACTTCACATGATGAATGTAAGCAGGGGAGGGCTTATCATTTATGGGGCCCCATGCAAAGTTGTGTCTGGGGGCCCTAATCAAAGTCAAATTTTGTGTAGCTGCGGCCTGCTCATGCGCCGCGGTAGTGAGTAGTGCAAGTGAACCCAAGGAGTGTATCCTGGCATTGTCTGTCTATGGCATAGGGAATTGTCTGGGAATTGCTCATATGGCCGTCCAATTTCTACTCCCTATGGCATCCCAAACTAGGATGCCCCACTGTGTGAAACCCTATTAAATCGCTGCACCCACACACCTAACCTCATTCCAATGACGCATGCACAGGTCAGGGCTTCACTATACCTTTAGCTAGATGCATACCCTGACCAGCCATTTGTGACTGGATGGCCCAGGCATGCCCCCAGCTAGAGGTGAGTGGGGATGCAACCAGCGGCTCATTTTGCACCATTCTGCTCGCTAGCTGTCGCCATGTCACCGCATCTTGTATAACTGAATGCAGATGAGCGCCCTGATTCTGCAGCTGGTTCATGTAGGTGTACAGTGCCTTCCTATACTCTGCACACTCTGCATTGTGTTAAAGTGGACCAACGCCCAGGATTTTCACTATCCTGGGTGTTGGTCCACTTCCGCTAAATCGTACCTTTTAGGCGACGGACAAGCGACGGATAAGCCGCCACCTCTCGCGCATCCCTCTTACAGGACGCACGCCCGCGCCGGCCATTCACAAACAGCCGTCGCGGGAGCGCGCCCTGCTAGAGGGACGCGCGAGAGGCGGCAGCGGCTTATCCGTCGCCTAAGAAGTAAGATTTTAGGGGCTTTCTGGGGGGTTTCACCCCGCGGGACATCCCGATTTCGGATGTCCCGCGGGGAGGGAGCTGATCGGCCCGGGAATCTTATAGATTCCCGGGCCGATCAGGGGTGGGTGTTGGTCCACTTTAAACAGCACCCCTCACTCACTGCAGGCCACTCTCCCACCGAGTGCCGTTATATATATATTTTTTTTTTAACCAAAAGTTGTCACTGATTTGACCTTGCCTCTGGGGGCCCCTTGGCAGGTGGGGGTTCCATGCATTTGCTTGGTTTGCGTGGTGGTTAAGCACGCCACAAAATGTAAGCAGGCAATAGTGTCATCAAACTCTTTGGTTTGAAGGTGGCTCACAACCATCTCTCAGTGTTGGATCTGGCTCATATATAGAAAGAATGGTTGGGGATCCCTGATATAAGGTATAAAAAAACACAAATACATACACACAGGGCTGTATTTACCATTAGGCAACCCTAGGCATGTGCCTAGGGTGGCAACCTGGAAGGGGGGGGGGGGACACTGCCCTTACTACTGTAGTAAAGAAATTAAAAATCCTATAGCCAGAACATTAATGCCTCCTAACAAACACCCCCCAGCCACAGAAGGATGCAAAGTGTATTTGTGTGAAGGGGAGGGCAATAGTTTGTAGAGCATCTACCCTTCACTGGTGTGGTCATGTGACTCCTGTATGTCAGAATGCAGTAAAAGATGGAACATGCTTGTCTGCCTGTCTGCATTTCCCCGTTTGTACCCTCCTCCACACATTCTCTGCATCTAGCCCATTGCACACTTTCCCCCTACACACTTTTTTTTTTTTTTATATGGACCATGACCTAACTTAAAAAAAGGGGATGCAAGCACTTAAAGTGCCTAGGGCACCATGAACACCAAATACGGCCCTGCATACACATAATCATCAACTTCTAGAGCAATGTTGCATTTATGAAGCAAATCAGGCTTGGATAAAGCTTATATGGCAGCAGATTAGGCTGGGGAACAGATCACTTTGGAACCTGGACGAGTACCACCTGCTAAAATCTCGAGTACCGCTAGTGGTTGAGAACCCCTGCACTAAAGCTTACCCCACTCCTCAGATGCTGAAACCAGGTCCAAAGATTTCCTACTATTCCTTTGCCACCTCCACTAGTCAAGCGTGTTCCAGCAGTACTAAAGAAGTGACGTTAAGAATGACTGACCTGGAAACAGCCGTTCTCATGTCTTGGCTGGTAAGCGGTGGAGTTCTGCTGGTGTGTCTATGGTTCATGGTGTCCATCATGGAAGCTGAGGAACCTTGACTGTCCCCAAGATCTGGGCTCTGTCTGATGAAAGGAGGGGCGGATTGAGCTCTTTTTAACTCTTCGGTTTGATCAGGCTTGTCATCTTAAAAAATAAAATATAAAAAAAGTAAATTATAATTACATAATTATAATTGTGATACTCACACAGACTGAAGAGCTCGCCCATGAGACGAAAAGGTATTTAAAGTTTAAAGAGTTTCCTATTTATTATAGTAGAATTTAATTTGACGAAGGTGGGGTTATCTATCTTAAATATATATTTTGCTTGAGGTGGAAACCTTGTGGATTGATATATATATTTGTCTGGGATCATTTACAATTTATAGGGAAATCGTGGGGATTAAGGGGTCTTTCGTTTAGATATAAGGTGTGATTTTATTGATTGAACATTGTGTCACGCTCCCGGAACCACAATTTACCCCTTGGACAACTCCAGCTCTCTTGGTAAGGACCTCAACCCCCAATCTCCACAGCCAGCTTCACCTATAGGAGCCCCCGCTTGCCGAGACGCAGAACACGCCTGCTCGGGATCGGTTGCCCCCAGGACTTTATGACTCAAAGGATGAGGTCTTACGGTACAGAGAGCTGGAGAGCCCGCGGCTGGAAGTGGAATCGGGTAGCCGGTATGTGAGCGCAAGGTGGAAGTTCAACAGACAGGCAAGAGTAGGCAACAGGAATGGAGATCGAGGATGGTCAAGGGCAAGCAAGGGTCGGCAACAGGAGTGGAGATCGAGGATGGTCAAGGCAAGCAAGGGTCGGCAACAGGAGTGGAGATCGAGGATGGTCAAACAAGCGAGGGTCGGCAACAGGAGTGGAGATCGAGGATGGTCAAACAAGCGAGGGTCGGCAACAGGAGTGGAGATCGAGGATGGTCAAAACAAGCGAGGGTCGGCAACAGGAATCAGGGTCAATATCAGGGATAAGCAAATACTAGGGTCTAGGCGCTATAACAGGCAATGACAAACTGACTGGGGTGAGATTATATAGGGAACAGGTATGATTGGCCCTGGGGAATCAGTGTGGTGATTGGTGCAACTATGAACTTTAAACGGATTGGTAACCTAGGGCGTACAGCCCAGAACTAAGAGTAGCTGATAGGCTCAGTGTCAGAGGGGCGCTCCCACTAATGCAGCTGGGCTTTAAAGCAATTAATTAAGCTTCCTCCGGCGGCCGCGTTGAGAGCAGCGCCGCCGAGGGTATAAACAAAGCGTGCTCGCGCACGTGCGCTGGAGCCGTCGAGAGAGGGGGAAGGCGCGTGCGCGCCAGCCGGGACAGAAGCTGCCGCCCGCTGCGGCCGCCGGACAGGTGGCTGCGCAGCGGGAGCGGGCAGCTGAGGACCCGAGACGCCGCTGGAACGGGGCACTGGTGAGCGGACTCTGATACATTGCGTTTATTTTGGTTGACAGATTCAGGGGGCATTCTTTATAATAAATTGGAATAAATGAGGAATATGAGACCGCACTGGACTATACAATTAATTAGTGTGCAGTGTGCACAAAAGGGGTGACACAAATATATACACAAAAAGGAAACCGGAAGTCCCACACCTTCCAAATCCACCCACTATAATATATGGCACCACTGCTCAATTTATTATCACAAATAAATGTTTATTTACAAAGATTATAAAAAATCTATACTCACTAAGGACTCATTTAAAAACACAAAAAACACATATGAAGTCAATAAGGAAGGAAGGAAAAAAAGGAAAAAGGGGGGGGGGGGGGCTGGTAGATGGTATATTAATTCATGGTCATAATGATAATATACATTACAAATATACATTGATTATGCTACCTGGCTGATAAAAGTGAAAGTGCTACAGTGCATGTAAACAAAATAGTTTGAGACAAAAACATCAATATCTCAATACCTTATCAACTATAATAAAAGTGCGAGTGCTAACATAAAATACCCTCCTACTCTATACAAACTACCATATACATACTATTAAAACAGTGAGGACCAGCCGGGTAGAACAAAAGAAATACAATTACCAGTCTAAAAAGATCTTACATGGATACTGACCAGCCCCCCAGTCTACGCGTTGCGTGACGTCACAGGCGTCACTTCCTCAGGACATTCCTTCATTGACTTCATATGTGTTTTTTGTGTTTTTAAATGAGTCCTTAGTGAGTATAGATTTTTTATAATCTTTGTAAATAAACATTTATTTGTGATAATAAATTGAGCAGTGGTGCCATATATTATAGTGGGTGGATTTGGAAGGTGTGGGACTTCCGGTTTCCTTTTTTGTTTTTTATAATAAATTGGCTTTACAGGGGCCGGTGGGTCATGTGCCGGGGGGGCCTACTGGGGGGGGCCTACTGGCAGGCAGCACAGCCAATGAATCAATGATTGATTCAGGTGATTGATTCAGGCTGTTTGCGCTTCACATCAGTGCCGTGGACATTGGATGGATGGCTGTTTGACAAGTGGCTCTGATTGAATGAGAGCTCACGCATGCGTTGTTGGACCAGGAAAAGGTGAGTTTTTACCTGCTCCCTGGGAGTTTTCACACTGCGATTTGGGATACCTGGGGGTAAAGCCAGCGGCCAGCCCTGCAATCTACTGAAGATTTGGCCTGGAAAGTGCAGGAAAGAGCAGATCACAGATGTCACATTGGCACACAGCACGTGACTCAAAGTAAGGGGCCCCACCATGACACTATCGCCCAAGAGCCCATCCAAACCTGGAGCCGGCCCTGGATTGGTAGGTATTAATTTGGTCTTCTGGATTATTGGATGTTCTTCTGGAATGTATTTATTAAGTCATAGAACAGGCAAAGGCAATTGTTAAACCATTTGTCACGTTTGACACTCTTGACAGTCTTGAATTGTTTTCATTGATATCAATGTTTACAAGTTACCCTTATGATTTCTCTTCCTAATCAAGTGGGCGTGGTCCTTGGAGCTGTGATGCAGGATAATAATCAGCATGGTTGGGGTCTGTAAGAGCCCCAGATCTTGCTTCAGACACAGGCATTCGCAACACACTGGCTTTGATTTTAGCGGTACTTGAATGGCTTTCAGAGCATCATTCCAGCCATCTATACAGTGAGGGAACATGGTCTGGACCAGCTCCTCAAGCTAGTATTGGTGGCCCACATAAGCAGGGTGGGGCTGTAGGGGCAGAGGAAGAAGTAAATGTTCTCATTCACAGCGCCGAGCTGAGAGGAGGCACAGCATTGGAGGAACGCTTGGCATGCTTTTTTAGCTTATTGCATGACAAATTCCTTTAAATATTTTACAGGTTGGGGGGTATATTCATTTGACTGTAGACTCTCTAATGGATTCAGGAGAAATTTATTTAGGCCGATTAAAGTATTTTATGGATTAAATGGGAGATACATTTTGGTAAAGTGGAGAATTTTCTCACACCCACCAATCGGATTTGATCTTCCACGGAAATCTAGATCTCTAGATTAATCTTTTACTTGGTCCAGATCTTAAAGGGTTAAGACTGGCTGTATAATAGACATCCCTCCCTATAGGTACTTACCATAAATCATTAGTGTGCAAACAAGATTGGGAACTTTTAATATGAAATGATCAAGATGGGGTTAATTGCAGTTTTGTGGGCGTCTGTATTATTTCGTGCCAGAGAGGGACAGGGTGGGGCAT
Organism: Gastrophryne carolinensis; assembly: GCA_027917425.1. Classification (NCBI taxonomy): domain Eukaryota; kingdom Metazoa; phylum Chordata; class Amphibia; order Anura; family Microhylidae; genus Gastrophryne; species Gastrophryne carolinensis. Next base: position 45,937,259 of record CM051238.1, read on the forward strand.
TGCTGGGGTGTCATAAGACTTGTGGTACAGTGTGGCTGGTACAGGGCATCTACAGGCACTTTCACTGTGCTAATAACAGTGCCAGGGAGGGGTAAGAGGTCACAAAGTAGGTGCCTGTGAGTCACCGGCTCAGAGCTCCTGGGGGGGGGGGGGGTCAGCTACTAGTGGTGGGCTTGGATCAACTGATTGTATGGGTGATCATGTGGCACATGCCATGCTGATATGCCATTGCATTTCCAGGTGGTGGCAGTATAGGTAGGGCAGTGTCATGGTGGCACCAAGATGAGCGAAGTTCTTCTGCAGTGACTTATTAGGAAATGACGTCAATAGTACAGTTCGATGCTGACAGTGGAGGACTGGGGCCAAAAATCAGCTCTGGATTTTACCAGCCCCTGGCCGATCCGAGACATGCCTGTTTAGCTCCCCCCCCCCCAACCATGATGCAAAGCTATAGCATTGGGGGGACGGGGTTCCTTGGCTTCCCTGGATGCTGAGGCACGTTTATGAACACTACCTGGTGGAAGCTCCTCACTTATTTTCCTAATGTCTTCTTCATTATTTGAGCTTTCTTCGGAGGAGGCCACGGTAGACTGCTCGGTGGGGTAAGAGGAAATGTTCGGTGAAGCGACTTCTGCCATTTCGCTATAGTCAGGGATCACATTGCTCACAGAAGATGGAAAAGACTGAGTCAGCGGGGTCTGCGCCAAGTGCATGTAATTGCTGCTCATCCTGAATTTAAAAAACACGGGGAAATAAATATAAGCATATCAATCAGAATATGGAAAGGACCTACATTTAATATTAACTTAAAACTATTAAACAGTAAAAAAGAAATATTAAGAATAAATCATGCAATCATGTGTGTGCGTGTGTGCGCGTGTGTGTGCGTGTGTGCGCGTGTGTGTGCACGTGTGCGCGTGTGTGTGCGTGTGTGTGCACGTGTGCGTGTGTGTGCGCGTGTGTGTGTGCGTGTGTGCGTGTGCGTGTGTGCGTGTGTGCGTGTGCGTGTGTGTGCGTGTATGTGTAGTAAATACTTAATTAAGAGGCTGATTCATCATTAGCGGCAGGTAGCGACAGATGAGCGTCTGTAGCAGGCATTTTCAGAGCGCCCGCTAGTAGTCGCAGTGCTCGGCCGTGGGTCGCTACTTTATAGCGACTCAGTCGCTGTTCAGTAATGTTGAATACATTGTGAGGAGTCGCTATTTGACCAGTACAGCGCTGTATGGGAGCGCATGGTAGCGACTGCTCATAGCGACCGACTCACACCATATTCAGCAAAAAAACAGCCTCACAAATCTCTGGCGCTGAAAAATGCTTGTTTGAAGCCCAGAGCGCAGGAGGCGGTGTGTTTAAAGTCTGTTTTCAAGCATCTATCCACTAGTAACAAAGCGAAAACATATGGAATTACATTGTAACAACATTGTAACATGAACACTTTAATGCCAGACCTGTAATGTCATTTCTGAGGAAATATATAAAAAATGAAAAAAATTATGAAAAAACTGCTATTTCAATGCCAGAAGAGGTCACAGAATTATTTGTGATTTTTTTGAAAAACAAAAAAAACAGTTTAAAGAGAAGAAAAGGATCGTCCATTGAAATGTATGGGAGAGCGACAGGTAGCGAGAGGTCATACCTGGCGCTGTGCAAGGCTGAACGCTGGCGCTGTTCGCTGAGGCTGTGAAAATGATGAATCAGACGCTACATGGCGCTATCCCAGTCGCTAAACAGATTCTGCTTGATAAATGTGCAATTGCGTGCCGTGTCCGGCGTTCACCAGTTGCTACCTGTCGCTACCTCTCATTAACCAGCCACTACCTGACGCTATCCCTTCTTAAATAAGGGCCAAAGTGGAGCCATGTCTCTGATTTATTAAATGGACAGGGGCAGACTGGCCATAGGGAGACCCGGGAGAATTCAATCCAATGGCGTGTGTGTGAGCAGTGGGCACTCCCTGCTACACCATTAGCAGGGTGCGCCCCCGCACCAGGCGTTTGTGAATGGCCGGCGCGAACACTGTTAAAGGGTAGTGGGGATGCAGCTGCCGACACGCTCAGGTCAGCTTGGCTTAGACTTAAAGGAGCAGTATCGCGAATTTTTCTTGGTGACTTATATTTAAATGGTACTTTGAATGTAGGTAAGTGTTGGAGTAAGAATTACAAATTTAGAAAAAAATGATGTGTGTCTTGAGCAGCTGGAGACTAATAGCTCATGTTTATGTCTTCTGAGTGTCGGAGCCGGATACTCTGGCCTGTTCCATGCTGAGGAGAGGGGGAAACAATGTATCAAAGTCTCAGCTGTTCAGTGCTGGCAGCCGTCCAGCATAAGATAACAACATTGCAACATTGCCTGGCCAGAACTCATATATCTAAAACAGAGAGTAAAGCTCTAGAAGTCATTTAGCTGATTTTGACAGTTTTCCCTTCATGTTGGCTCTGCTGCAGAATCTTTCAGTTTACCATTTTCTCTTTCATATTCTTATTTTTCATTTTTCCATATGATCTTTCCTTCAGCTTTGTGTGTTTTGAGCAAAGCCCAACCCAGGATTTTCACTATCTGGAGTTTTGTTTTGTGCCCCTAGGGGCATCCCGACTTGGGATGCCCTGATATGTGAAATCCCCAAGTTCGCCTGTGAAAACGTACCTTTCCCTGTCCCACAGCGCATGCACGGGCTCTCATCCAATCAGCTCTGTTTGCACGCAGATGGGGAGCCTGAGCAGTAACCTTCCTGGCCGCCCGGCCTGTCTAAATGACTATCTGCGTGAGCGCCAGAAAAATGGGGGGATCTGTGGTTATCCAGGGGTCGTTTCACACAGTGGGCATCCTGATTTAGAATGCCCAAGGGCCGGGTCTTATAGACTTCAGGGTCGGCAACTCAGGGTTTTGTTCCACTTTAATACCTTTAGATTTTCCTGCACAGTTATTCAAAGAAGAATTTCAGTTATTTTCAGTCAGTTTAGTTTATTTTGTATAGATTTTACACATTTGAGTCACCTGGTCTCATAACAAAAGCAGCACCTCACACACACACAGCCGTTACCACTGATTACAGTGTCAGCCTCTGAAGTAAAGTGTTGCTAGGAGACCAGTGGGCTAAATGAAGCAGCTCACTAAATACAACCCAGCAGATCCCCCTATTCAGCAAATGGACTGAGCCATTGTCATTATACAATTTAAAAGAAAGGCATATATTTTTTCCTTTTTCTATCGCCAGATTATTTATACACATGTTAGAAGCTATTGTGTGGCTATTTAATTATTTATCTTTTTTAATGCAAATTTCGCAATACTGCTCCTTTAAGGGAATGGACGGGAGCAGATATGAGCGCACTGATTGGACAAGAGACCGCACATGAGCCATAGGACTGGGGAAAGGTGAGTTAGATTGGGCGACCTGGAGGTTTTCACACAGCAGGGCATCCCCAATTCGGGTGCCCTGGGGGCAAGGACGAAAACCCAGGATAGTCAAAATCCTGGATTTTGGTCCACTTTAAAAGATTACTGTTGAAGCCCTATGCTACTATACAGATTGTGTTTTGTCAATGACTCCTGACAAATAGTAATTTACTTCCATGAAGCCCAACTACTGGTGGGAACAAGTTATTAAAAAGTACCTAGACCTGCTGAGTGAGAAGTAGTGGCATTGGCACCAAGAAAATGACCAGATACATAAGTATTACATTACAGTATTAGAGCATTGGAGATGCAGAGAAAAAATGAGGAGAGACAGTGGGTGTGGCAACAGCGATGTGATGTAAGCACACTGTGTGCTTTACATATATTATAGCAAAAATATAAGTGCATTGTTGTGCCTCTAGTTATTACTGCCAACACATAGTGTGACCAGAAAATGGGGGTGAGAGATGCTGCAGGCTAAGAACATCTCCAACCTGCAATCACCAGAGAGGAGAGGGGGGGGGGTTTCATAGCTGCAGAGAGAGACAGCCAATCAGGACATCTGGGGAGGGAGTGGGGGTGTTTCCGTTCTCGGTCCACTGAAGGTTGATTGAAGGACCAGGTCAGCGGGTGGGGGGGGGGGAATTGAAAGTTGAATGAGCAAGTGATTTCCTCACTAAGGCCCTTATTTAACAAGGGATAGCGCCAGGTAGCGACTGGTGAGCGGCCGGTAATGACGGGACCCACCACGAGAACGCCGGCTCCCCACCACAATCACACATTTATCAAGCCAATTCTGCTTAGCAACTGAGATAGCGCCAGATAGCGACTCATTCATCATTATTCCAGCCTCAGCCCACAGCGCCAGCGTCCGACAGCGACAGGTATGACCTCTCGCTACCTGGCGCTCTCCAATGCATTTCAATGGAACAATCTTTAAATATTCATAAATAATTGTTATTATTTTTTTTTTAAATGTGAAAAATTCTGTGACCACTTCTGCCATTTAAAATAATTTTTTTAAGGTAAAAAACAAAAAAAATAAATTGTACAGAATTGATATTACAGGTCTGATATTAATGTATTCATATTACTAAATTATTTTAAAAACTTGTTTTTTTTTGGTTTCCAAAAATATGGTTGTTTGGGGGTTAAAAAACTACTTTTAATCCATCGCCTCCAGCGCTCTGGGGTTTAAACATGCATTTCACAGCGCGAGAATTTTTGGAGCATGATTTTTTGATGAATATGGTGGGAGACGGTCGCTCTGACCAGTCGCTATCATGCTCACCCATACAGCGCGGAACCTGTCAAATAGCGACTCCTCACCCAATATTCAACATTACCGCACACCGACTGAGTCGCTATCAACTACCGAACAACGGCCAAGCACAGCGACTACTAGCGGGCGCTCTGAAAATGCCGCTACAGACGCTCAACTGTCGCTACCTGCCGCTGTTAATGAATCGGCCTCTAAGATACCTCTCTCCTCTCTGGTCATGTGATGGCAGGCTGGAGATGCTCTTAGCCTGCAGCTTCTCTCACCCCCTTTTTCTGGTCACACTATGTGCTGGCAGTAATAATCACTTTAACAACCAAAATAGAGAATTAATGAAGACTTACAAATGTTCTTCTTCCTCTAGCATAGACTTCAGAGCATCCAGCTCACTCCTCAGGGATATGTTTGTTTCCTGGAAAGTGCTCAGCTCCTTCATCTTGGCCAGAAGAAGATCCTGCAGCTCCTGATGAAAGAGAACTTGATTCATGTATTGGACCTATCGCAAGACTCGTGAGATACATAACCTCAGCCCCTCAGATTGATGAGCACAATGTGTAGGGCTTCCTAACCCTACAAATTCATTACTGCGCACTTGAGGGGGTGCGACCACACGGGGGCCCAGCAGGTCAGGGGGCCCCATCATTCTTACTCCTCCAATGTATTTATTATATTTGTGCGTACCTGGCATTATTTAGATAAGGGAAGCCGAATTTGTCTCTGCTGCTTCAGTCTTTAGTTATCTAGCTGCATCCAATTTAGTTAAAAGACAGAAAAAAGTTTACTGTATAAGCCGCGAAAGGGCCCCATTCAATGTTCGCACCAGGGCACTGTCAAATTTAATTACGCCACAGCCCCAAATTAATTGGGTAAGTGGAGAGGCGTTCTTGGCTTACATGTTGCTGCCGCTTCTATCAGCCACAAAGTGAGGCTGGGAAACCAGGGGGGTTATTTAAGAAGGGATAGCGCCAGGTAGCGCCTCGTAGCGGCAGGCAGCGTCTGGTGAACGCCGGGCGCTGTACGCAAAACCAAATTTATGAAAGTGAATCTGGTGAGTGACTGTAACAGCGCCATGTAGCGTCCGATGTATTGTCACAGGCGGCTCAGTGTATAGCGCCGGCGCTCTAGCTTCCAGAGCGCCACGCATTACCTTTCGCTCAGTGTCGCTCTCCCATACATTTCAATGGCCGTTCATTTTCTTGTGTTTAAACAGCGTGTTTGACAATTTTTTTTTACTCAAATCATTGTGTGACCTCTCCTGGCTGCAAACAAACACTTTTAGAAACTTTTTTGACTTTTTATATTTTTATGCAGAATTGTCATTACAGGTCTGACATTAAAGTGTTAAAACAATGTCATTCCATGTGTTTGCGCTTTGTTACTGGTGGATATGTGTTCAAAAACAGACTTTAATCACACAGCGTCTGGCGCTCTATGCTATAGCGACCAGATTTAGAGCGCCGACGCTGTGTGTGTGTGTCCTTTTTTGATAAATTGGTGTGGAGCGCCGAGCACTGAGCTGGCGCTACCTTTCACTGGCTGCAGAGCTGTACTGGTGTTGGAGTGCCCAACACACATCACATTCATGAATGCCGGCCAGGTTACTACAGCAACTGAGGCGCTCTGTTACAGCGCCCAATACCCGCTTACAGCGTTTACTGAATCAGCCTCCAAGAGAAGGTAGACTTCTATACCTGCCAAACTAACCATTAGCCTAAGGCCCTTATTTAACAAGGGATAGCGCCAGGTAGCGACTGGTGAGCGACTGGTAATGACGGGCACCGCCACGAGAACGCCGGCTCCCCTCCACAATCACACATTTATCAAGCCGATCCTGTTTAGCGACTGAGATAGCGCCAGATAACCACTCATTCATCATTATTCCAGCCTCAGCCCACAGCGCCAGCGTCCGAACTTGAACAGCGACAGGTATGACCTCTCGCTACCTGGCGCTCTCCAATGCATTTCAATGGAACAATCTTAAAATATTCATAAATTGTTAATAATTTTTTTTTTTTTTTTTTAAATGTGAAAAATTCTGTGACCACTTCTGCAATGTTAGATTTTTTTTTTAAGGTAAAAAAAAAAAAAAAAAAATGTTGTGCAGAATTGATATTACAGGTCTGATATTAATGTATTCATATTACGAAATGTTTTTGGGTTAAAAAAACTACTTTTAACCCATCGCCGCCAGCGCTCTGGGGTTTAAACATGCATTTCACAGCGCGAGAATTTTTTGAGCGTGATTTGTTAATGAATATGGTGGGAGCCGCTCCCATACAGCGCGGAACCTGTCAAATAGCGACTCCTCACCCAATATTCAACATTACGGCAGACCGACTGAGTCGCTGTCAACAACCGAACAACGGCCAAGCACAGCGACTACTAGCGGGCGCTCTGAAAATACTGCTACAGTCGCTCATCTGTCGCTACCTGGCGCTATTACTGAATCGGCCTCTAAGAAAGCCTGTGAGCCACACAGCAGTGTCCCTCGAGCTACAGGTTGATGAGCCCTGATATATACAGTAACACTGAAGATCTTTGTGATCAGTGAGTAACACATTTTAGGGGACATGATGTAGCTATTAGGCCCTTTTTTGGTCCCCCCAGACCCCCTCCCCACCATCTTGCTGATTGCAGTGATGAGCCCTGAATGACTCTGCTATAAGGACTCGAATTACATCTGAGAGCATGACATGACTTTGTGAAGGGCACCGTGACATACGCCCGATTCACTCCAGCCTATATTTGTTCAAGATGGCCAATTAGGCCTCCATGAATTCCCTCTGACTGGGAAGATCCTCCCCAAGAAGACTCAAGTGAGGGGATCTGGGCGCAGGAAACCACAACTAGCTGCAATTATGATATAAAAACCCTCTAATTTGTGCTGCTCTTTAAAAATGACTGAGGATCAAATGAGCTTAGTAACAGAGTAACAGCTAATTGCAGAGCAGTATTGATCATTCGTGATTAGCAAACCAGCGTCCTAGCTTACAACCACTGCCAAATCTCTGGTGAGGGTCTGACATCTCTATCAATAACACAAAAAAAGCCTTAACTATAGTAAATTCATCTGTAGTTAAACAGGACCTTTCACCCTGAATAAGAGCCTATCTTATATGTTTCCCACACCCTGTACATACAGATTGCTCACATTAATCCGGACCTTCACCCTGAATAAGAGTCTTTCTTATATGTTTCCCACACCCTGTACATACAGATTGCTCACATTATTATCCTACCTGCATCTACTGCATGTTATAAGCCTTTAAACATCCAGGATGGCAGCTCATGGAGCATCAGGCAGCCTGCAAACAGGAAGTGTCTTCTGACTGCTGCTCTGCATTCTGGGATTGCCGTCCCCTGACCCCAGCTCTGCTCTGTCTGAACAAAGTACAGCTATAACTCCGGCCCCTGTATTTTATCCCACTCTCCTCTCCTCAGTATGTGTAATGCTTCTGAGTCAAGATGGCGGCGCCCGTATCCTGCAGTCCTGAATAGAGTTGCAGCCCGGTGGGGGAAAGAATAATAACGGGCAGGCTGATTCATTACTAGCGCCAGGTAATAGCAGATGAGCGTCTGTACAGCGGCGCTAAGAGCGACCGCTAGTGGTCGCTCTGATATACATGAGTCGCTATTACAGAGCGCCTCAGTCGCTGTAGTAACATGGCCGGCATTGATGAATTTGATGTGTGAGTCCCTATAACACCAGTACAGAGCTAAATGGGAGCGAACGGTAGCGACTGTTCAGTGTGAGCGACTCAAACCATATTCTTTAAAAAAACAGCCTCACAGAGCGCCGGCGCTCAAAATTGGGTGATTAAAATCCGTTTTTGAACACATATCCACTAGTAACAAAGCGAAAACACATGGAATGACATTGTTATTACATTGTGACATTAACACTTTAATACCAGACCTGTAATAAAAATATAAAAAAATCAATAAAGTTTTAAAAAATGACTTTTGTCACCCCAGGAGAGGTGACACAATGATTTGTTAAAAAAAAAAAAAAAAAAAAACTCTGTTTAAAGAGAAGAAAAGTAACGTCCATTGAAATGTATGGGAGAGCGACAGGTAGCACCAGCCAGAGCGCCGGCAGTATACGCTGAGCCATCTGCGATGATGAATCGGTCGCTACGTGGCGCTGTAAGAGTCGCTCATTAGAATTGCTTTGATAAATGTGGTTTTGCGTGCCACGGCCGGCGTTCACCAGACGCTACCTGCACTACCTGCTGCTATCCCGTGATGAATAAACCCCGGGGAGGCCGATTCATTAATAGCGACATGTAGCGACAGTTGAGCGACTGTAGCAGCATTTTCAGAGCGCCCGCTAGTAGTCGCTGTGCTTGGCCGTTGTTCGGTAGTTGATAGCGACTCAGTCGGGTTGCCGTAATGTTGAATATTGGGTGAGGAGTCGCTATTTGACAGGTTCCGCGCTGTATGGGAGCGCATGATAGCGACTGGCCATAGCGACCGGCTCCCACCATATTCATTAACAAATCACGCTCAAAAAATTCTCGCGCTGTGAAATGCATGTTTAAACCCCAGAGCGCTGGCGGCGATGGGTTAAAAGTAGTTTTTTAACCCCCAAACCACCATATTTTTGGAAACCAAAAAAAACTAGTTTTTTAAATAATTTTGTAATATGAATACATTAATATCAGACCTGTAATATCAATTCTGTACAATTTTTATTTTTTATTTTTTTTACCATAAAAAAACTATCTAACATGGCAGAAGTGGTCACAGAATTTTTCACATTTAAAAAAAAATTCATAACAATTAATTATTAATATTTAAAGATTGTTCCATTGAAATGCATTGGAGAGCGCCAGGTAGCGAGAGGTCATACCTGTCGCTGTTCAAGGTCGGACGCTGGCGCTGTGGGCTGAGGCTGGAATAATGATGAATGAGTCGCTATATGGCGCTATCTCAGTCGCTAAGCAGGATCGGCTTGATAAATGTGTGATTGTGGTGGGGAGCCGGCGTTCTCGTGGCGGGGCCCGTCATTACCGGCCGCTCACCAGTCGCTACCTGTCGCTAAAATGGGGGGTTTCACACAGCAGGACATCTCAATTTGAGAAGGCCAGTGACCAGCCCAGGAATATTTTATATTCCAGGGCCAGCAACACTTAGGGCCTTATTCATGAAGGGATAGCGTCAGGTAGCGCCTGGTTAATGAGAGGTAGCGACAGGTAGCGACTGGTGAACGCCGGACACGGCACGCAATTACACATTTATCAAGAAGAATCTGTTTAGCGACTGGGATAGCGCCATGTAGCGTCTGAGTCATCATTTTCACAGCCTCAGCGAACAGCGCCAGCGTTCAGCCTTGCACAGCGCCAGGCATGACCTCTCGCTACCTGTCGCTCTCCCATACATTTCAATGGACGTTACTTTCCTTCTCTTTAAACAGGGTTTTCTTTTAATAATATATTTTGTTTTGTATTAAATCATTGTGTGACCTCTTCTGGCCTATTTAAAAACATTTCTGAAAACTTTTTTGATTTTTTTATGCAGAATTGTTATTACAGGTCTGGTATTAAAGTATTATGAGGGTATTTATGAGGGTATAGCGACAGGTAGCGACTGGTGAGCGGCCGGTAATGACAGGCCCCGCCACGAGAACGCCGGCTCCCCACCACAATCACACATTTATCAAGCCGATCCTGCTTAGCGACTGAGATAGCGCCATATAGCGACTCATTCATCATTATTCCAGCCTCAGCCCACAGCGCCAGCGTCCGACCTTGAACAGCAACAGGTATGACCTCTCGCTACCTGGTGCTCTCCAATGCATTTTAATGGAACAATCTTTAAATATTAATAATTAATTGTTATTAATGTTTTTTTTTTTTTTTTTTTAAATGTGAAAAATTCTGTGACCACTTCTGCCATGTTAGATAGTTTTTTTATGGTAAAAAAAATAAAAAATAAAAATTGTACAGAATTGATATTACAGGTCTATTATTAATGTAATCATATTACTAAATTATTTGAAATACTTTTTTTTTTTTTGTTTCCAAAAATATGGTTGTTTGGGGGTTAAAAAACTACTTTTAACACATCGCCTCCAGCGCTCTGGGGTTTAAACATGCATTTCACAGCGCTTGAATTTTTTGAGCATGATTTTTTGATGAATATGATGGAAGCCGGTCGCTCTGACCAGTCGCTATCATGCGCACCCATACATCGCGGAACCTGTCAAATAGCGACTCGTAACCTTGTATTCAACATTACGCCACACCGACTGAGTCGCTGTCAAACAACCGAACAACGGCCAAGCACAGCGACTACTAGCGGGCGCTGTGAAAATACCGCTACAGTCGCTCAACTGTCGCTACATGTCGCTATTAATAAATCAGCCTCCCCATGTCGCAATGTAATGAAAATGTAATTCCATGTTTTTGCTTAGAGGATATGTGTTCAAAAACGGACTTTAATCACACAGCTTCTGGCGCTCTGGGCTACAGCGACACAATTTTGAGTGCCAGCGCTGTATAAGGCTGTTTTTTTGATGAATATGGTTTGAGTCGCTCACACTGTTGCTACCGTTTGCTCCCATATAGCACTGTACTGGTGTTATAGCGACTCACACATCAAATTAATCAATGCCGGTAATGTTACTACAGCGACTGAGGCGCTCTCTGTAATAGCGACTCACGGCAGATCAGACCACTAGCGGTCGCTCTTAGCGCCGCAGTACAGGCGCTCATCTGCTATTACCTGGCGCTAGTAATGAATCAGCCTGCCATTAGACCGTCTTACTACTAATGCTACTAATTTGCATTCTAATCATCCAGTTTTCTTTTCCTTTTCTGCCCCCAACATGCTGTCTTGCGACTTTTTTTCTATTCATTTGAGGGGGCAAATCTATAGAAAAGAGCTCCTATGCCAAGCACCTCCACTGTCCAGCAGGGGTCACTGCCCTTGCTGCTTCTGCTGCATAATCAGCTCAAATGAAAAGACAGGGGGCAAGTGTGGGGGCAAAGCAGTTGAACACAGGGGGTACTTACTCCGTTGGGAAGGCATAAATGGTGTAGCCTGCCTGAAGACAAGTTTTACCCTTCCACCACCATGCACGTTAGCATGTTGCTATTGCATACCTACCAACGTTTCGGGATAGAAACGAGGACCATTTGTTAAATTTGGCCACACCCCCTCATTAAGGGATGGATAGGAGATAGGGTGTTACAGTTAAAACAATATAAACACTTTAAATAGGCAAATTAATCATTTATTGATGCAGATCTGCATGTTACATCTCAAAGATCGGCAAAGGAGAACAACAAGGGGCAGGGGGGCATGGACTCAAAAGAGGGACAGTCCCTCCAAATCAGGGACACTTGGGAGGTATGCTTTTGGCCATGGGGGCCTCACACATGTCATAAAATAAGTCTGGCTCTGATAAAAAAATACAATTCTGTGAAATACTCACCTGTAGAATTGGTATTATACGCATACAGCACGTCCTGCTCCATCTATAATAATTACACATGGGTAATCCTCCGCCAGAGGGCGCTGTGCACTGCAGACATGCAAAAACAGGCTCCTCCCGGCCCTTCATATACCGAGGGACCTCCCACAAATCCCCAGTATTGAAAAGCAGTGAGAAAAAGAAGCCGGGAGAAACCAACCACCAACTGGTAATAATAACAATGATAACAATCACCATACAGGGGATCCAGAACACCAGGGTGGGGTGGAGCAGGACGTGCTGTATGCGTATAAAACCAATTCTACAGGTGAGTATTTCACAGAATTGTATTATTCTAAGCATACAGCACTTCCTGCTCCATCTATAATAATTACACATGGGACATCCAATAGCAGTGTCCATAAATAGGGTGGGATCCCCATGAAAAAAGGCACAGCAAACAGTAAAAGTGCTGTCACCCACAACCTTGCTACCAAGAGCAACATGAGCAAATGCTCTATCATCAACCTTATGAAAACCTTTGCAAAGGATGAACTGAACACAAGCAGCGAACTAGCTAGCTTGCTCAACAGAAACTAGTGCTGAAAGGCCCAAGCCAAGCACAAGTAGAAAAGAACAAAAAAAAAGAGAAGATTCTTCCCCTAAAAGAATAGGCCAGAGTAACAGCCTGACCATGCTACTGCAAAAAAGGTAGCCATGGCAACCTTAGAACTCTCCCAATCGGGGAATATGAACCCTGGTCTCCGGCGAGACAGGCAGGAATACTGAAAACAACACTAACCAGAATCAGCAAGAGCCAAAACGTTTACATTAGGATCAGAAGGACAAAACCAACCGAGTAAAACCAATCCAAAGGGCACCTACACCCATGGAAGCAGTCAAGATCCGGCACTTAAGGATAGAGACACCTGCAAGCCCCAAAGGGCATAAGTCCCACTCAGGGACAAGAGACAGACCAGGAAAATCTCCAACACCTGCTGAGGGATGCAGAACCCCTTAGCTCAGAGTAAGTAAAAGGTCTAGAATAAAGGAGCAGAAAACACCGCCTGGACCGAAACTCGGCGTAAGGCGGAACACCCCCACCTCACGGTGTACAGATATATAAATATATATATAATGACTAGGACCAACTAAACAGAGCCGTCCTCTACGGCACACTTCCGACTGGAGCAACAGCCCCAGAAGAGCGGCATGAGGGAAGGAACAGTTCAGACAAGAACCGGAATAAGACCAAAGGGAACCCCTCGCAGGGCAATCAGAATAAGGTAACCCCCAAACGGGAGCATAGAATTCCCTGGGGAATGCACCTGAGCAACCCCTGAAGAATGCTCAACACGGAAGACTGAACCAGACTTCTACAGTAGAGCGAACAGGGCGAACCCTGAAAACCTTCAGAGAACTGAGTTGGGGAGCCAACTCCAACCATGCTGTAATAACTCTAGGACCCTTGGAACAGAGAACTTCAACAGGGGAGAGAGCTAGACCCAACCAAGCAATACGGGTACAACATACCCTAACATAGATGGCAGAAAAGGGAGAAGAAGAGAAGGAAGCTAGGTCCTAGCCCTCCAATAGAAACAAGACACCCAGAGATACGCCATCTCCAACAGGGTGAAAAACAAAACCGTCCTAATAGAACCTGAAGATAGGGGCAACATAGTAAAGAGCCTGAATAGGCAGAACAGCCCTCGTGAGAGAGCGTACAGGAACACAGTCCTCAGCAGAAACATCTGCGGACCACACCCCACTGGGCCACCCAGGGCCCCCAGCATAACGGTTCTCCCTTTCTTCAGCAACCTTGTGCAGAACCCGCCTAGCAGGGTGAATGAAGATAAAAACATATGGAATATAATGTCCAGACAGAAAAATTACTAAGCCCCCATGACCAAGGTCAGAAAATTCTGGGACAATAACCCAGGGCAGAGCCCCTGTGATAGTGACGGAGCCCAACAGAGCCACACCAGTAGGAACTCAGTGGGACACTAGGATAGAACCTCCTGCCACAGGAGGACAGCCATCGAAGCTAATACCATGAAGTACAAGGAATGTAATCACTTAGATCAGAATCAGAACCTTCCTGAAGAATCAAGCTGTTCCGAGACTTTCACAGATAAAAAAGCACTGTCCTCAGACAGACCGAGAGTCCCCAAATGGACAGGCCCTGAAGAGGAGTAGTCCAGCAAGATAGAGCCCACCGAAGGCTCACTGTATCAACAAAAACAGTAGGTAAATGGACCCCTTAAGGGCCTCACCTAGGAACCACGGGGGATTTCAGAAGAAACAAGCCCCCCTGTCAACATGCAGGACTTGGTACCCATGGTGACCATCGACAGGAAGAAGCAAGAAGGGAGGGGATGCCCCCTGACATATTCCTTGAATGTACAATCTCAAGAGGAACCCCCGTAACAAGGGGGAAGTGCACAGACCTAGTTCCAGGGGTGCTGGAACCCTGTTCAGGATAAGTAACATAAGGTGCCACATAGCCCAAGGGCCTCTGAGTATAAGGGACAGCAACTGGGCCGCCACCAACAGGCCCACCAGCTGCAATGGTGAAAGCAAGGTGACATCAAGGAAGGCAGAGCCCCGGTAAGCAGACGTCCACTAATTACCAAGGAAGAAGGCTCTAGACTGAGCCAAATCCAAATGCCACCCAGGAGCGAGATACCGAACCAGGGGACACTAAGTAAGAGAGGTGCCTGAGCACAGATCCAAAAGACTCCCAAAGGAACCACCAGTCAAATAGCCAACTCGGCCTGACGCAGAAATTGGAAGTAAAGAAAGACAATCAAGAAGATCCTAGCACGGATGCCGCACGGACACGTCCAAGATATCACTCCCGTACTCGCCTTGGCGAGCCGTGTGGGAGCAGAAAACAAGGCCCCAATCCGTAGAGTTGGTCCTTCAACACTGGCTAGTAATGACCTAGGTGTCCGGAAGGCACAGGGATGCTAAAAATACCATTTTGTGAGTACTCACCTGAAAAATGGATATTGTTGGTGTGCCACACACCCCGCTTCACTTTTAAAATATTCTTCACTTAATGGGTTAACTCACCGCCAGGTGACGTAGTGCAGAGAGGAAGTCTTGTAACGAGCCCCCTTCCGGCCCATATATACCTGGCACCTCCCTTCAATCACCAGTATATTAAAAAAGCAGAAAGACAAGGTACCAGTATTCCACCGGTAACCTCAAAATCAATTTGATATAAATAAAAAGCTTCACCGTATAAAGGCTTCGGAAATACCGAAAAGGGTGGGAGTGAAGCGGGGTGTGTGGCACACCAACAATATCCATTTTTCAGGTGAGTACTCACAAAATGGTATTATTCTTGCTGTGCCACACACCCCGCTTCACTTTTAAAATATTCTTCACTTAATGGGACATCCAAAAGCAGTGTCCACAGGGGATGGGCATCTCAAGGCCAGGTGAAGCATAACTTAAATGACTGCAGTCTGCAGAACTTTGCGGCCAAAAACAGCATCCGCTGATGCTCGCACATCAACTTTGTAAAACTTAGAAAAAGTATGAACAGAAGACCAAGTGGCGGCCTTACAAACTTGTTCAACAGAAGCTTGGTGCTGAAATGCCCAAGACGCCCCAACGGTGCGAGTAGAATGAGCAGTTATACGAAAAGGGGGAACTCTTCCCTTAGCAGAATAGGCCGCAGTAACGGCCTGACGTATCCACTTGCTAATGGCAGATTTGGCTGGTGCCAAACCCTTCTTAGGCCCATGGGGCACAACAAAAAAGGAATCCGTCCTACGAAAAGGAGACGTGATAATCAAGTAGTACTTAACACAGCGTACTACATCCAAACAATGCAAAACCCTCTCTTTGTCATTCTTAGGATTAGGACACAAGGAGGGAAGAACAATATCTTGGTTCAAATGAAAAGCAGAAACAACCTTAGGAAGAAAGTCTGGCTTGAACCGAAAGACCACTTTATCCTGATGCCTCTCAAAGTAAGGCGCCTGGATAGACAAGGCCGCCAACTCCGAGACACGCCGGACCGAAGTGATCGCTACCAAGAAGACAATCTTCTGAGTCAGGGTAGACAAAGCAATATCTTGCAAAGGCTCAAAAGGAGGAGCCTGAAGAGCAGAAAGAACCAAATTCAAATCCCAAACCGGGAGTAATGGTTTCCTGGGAGGCCGCACATGCGTAACCCCCTGGAAAAAAGTTTTAACTAAAGGCTTAAGCGCAACACGCTTCTGAAAAAAGATAGATAAGGCAGAGACCTGCCCTTTCAATGTACTTAGCTGGAGACCAGAGTCCAGCCCTGATTGTAAAAACTCCAGAATCCTGGAGACCGAAAAGACCCTACAAGGAAAAGATCTTATCTCACACCAAGCGATATAGGCTTTCCAAGTCCTATAGTAGGTGATGGAAGAAGACCTCTTCCGGGCACTGATCAGAGTCTTAATGACTGAATCAGAAAGACCCTCCTCCTTCAGGATGGAGGTTTCAGCAGCCAGGCCATCAAACCCAGCGCTGGTAAATTGGGGTAACACAATTGACCCTGAGTGAGCAGATCGGGCCGAAGAGGCAGAACGAACTGGTCCACTGCCAGCCGAACGATGTCTGCAAACCTCACTCATCTTGGCCACCTTGGGGCCACGAGAACGGCGGACCCCTTTTCCAGAGCCAACTTCTGAAGCACCCTGCCCAGCATGGGCATCGGAGGAAACAGGTATAGAAATCCCAGAACTCCCCAGCTCAGGGACATGGCGTACACTGCCAGAGCCAGAGGAACCTGGGAGAGCGACACGAAGTTCGGGAGCCTGCGAGAGGCAAATGGGTCCACCTCCGGGGTCCCCCATCGGAGACACAGTGAGCGAAACACCCGAGGATGGAGAGCCCATTCTCCCAGACGGGGAGAGCCCCTGCTCAACCGGTCCGCTACCTGGTTCTTCATCTCTGGAATGCAAACAACCGCTGTTTGATTGCCTGAACGCACCTGGACCGGAAGGCCCAGAACGTGCTGAGTCAGGAGAACAAGCACCCGACGGATAGTTCTCAGCTTCAGCATATTGGTGGGTAAGTGGGCCTCCTGAGGTCCCCACTGCCCCTGAAACTGCAGCTCCTTCCAGAATCCGCCCCATCCCGACAGACTGGCGTCCGCGGTGACAATTTTCCAAAGGAGGGTCAGGAAAAACCTGCCCTACACCAGATTGGTCGAGACCAACCACCACAGGAGGGACTGCCGGACCCGGGAGGACAACTGGAAGAACTGATCCAGCAACCGAGGCTGCTGGACCCAAGACACTAACAGAAAAAGCTGAAGCGTTCTTGTGTGAATTTGGGCAAAAGGAAGAAACACTCTGTGTTGATGAGAGTCCAAGCCGGGACGAACCGACCCATCTTTCTCGGGGACTGCGAAAAGATTGGAGTATAAACCGAGGCCCATCTCTAAGCGCGGCACCGGCCGGATGACCGCCATCTCTAACAGATTCCTTACCGACGCCAGGAGCCCCTGCGTGGCCAAAGGTTAGATGTGCACCCGAGACCGAACGAACCGTGAAGGAGGGTGAGACTCGAATTCCAGGACGTAACCGGCCGACACTACCTCCTGGATCCATCTGCCTGGAACCAGTTGGTTCCAGACCTGGGAGAAGTGTCGCAATAGTCCCCCCACCCACACGGGTGAGGGCAGCCCCTCATTGCTGAGAGGGCTTATCAGCAGGTTTGGGCTTGGAGCCCCAGGACTGAGTGGGCCGGCCACGGCCCCTCCCCCGAGTCCAACCTGCACCTCTGGTAGCGGGAGAGGAAGCCCCCTTGCCCGCTCTGAATCCTCGAAAGGAAGGCCTACCGGAACCTGCCCCCCTAAAGGGGCCACGAGGCCTCTTGCGTTGTGGCATCTTACCACCCTTTGCAACTGAATCAATTTTCTCCCCAAACAGACGTAACCCCAAAAAGGGGAGAGCTGTGAGCACCTTCTTAGAAACTGCGTCCGCCGACCACTGACGCAGCCATACTGACCGGCGAATAGCCACCAGCATAGCCGCTGCCTTGCTACTCATAGCCAGCGCATCGTCCTGAGCGGATAGGACACAAAAGATTCACACTGCTTAAGCGCAGTAAACTGTTTACAAGCGGGATTAAGATCCTCATATAGCCCCTGAAATAAAGACCTAATCGGCAATAGAAGAAGGGCTGAAGCACACACCGGGCGCAATGCTGACCCGGAATAAATAAAACCATGGCGCGCGTATTGGTCAATCCGACGATCTTCCCCATCTTTAGGGACAGTGGTCTCAGCAGACTGTACCATAGCCGTGCTGGAGAGCCCTAGCACAGGGGTATCGACGTCAGGAGGGACAGACCAAAGCTTTACCAACTCTGGCGGAAAAGGATAACGCTTTTCCCAACTGGAAGGGATTGCAGATAACCGCGTGGGAAGTTCCCATTCCCTAAGGACCACCCTCTCAAAGTGGTGTTGTCTGGGAAAAACCCAACGCGGCTGAGGTTCTTTAAACAACTGACCATTTGGCAGGGTGGATCTAAATTCAAAATTTTAAACATTTGAGCCAGAATGGAGGGAGTGTCAAAAACAACCCCCTCCGACCAATTGCCAATCGCATCAGCCTCAAGCTGATCTGCAGGCTCATCTGACTCCAACAGGAAATCTTCCTCATCCGGGGATCCATCGGACCATTCCACAGGCTCACATAACTCGTCCTGTGGAGCCGAAGGTACCGGAGTCAGGTGCCTCCGTTTTGCAGCGGCCTTTAACCCTGCTTTAACGGGCACTACTTTCCGGGGGCTGGCCGACCGTGCCGCCACCTCGGACTGCGAATCCCCACTTTTGACAGTGTCATGCGGGGTCCGGAACAGGGAGGGCGAGGTAGGCGATGATGAAGGATGCGATGGGCTCGCAGCCGAAGCAACGGACTGGCGCGCAATAGTCTGCTTTGCACAAGGGATGCAGATAAAGACATCATCAGCTGGGAGTAGAGCCCCACAACTTACGCACCCCCCGAATGGCTCAGAAGAACCGTTTCCGGCAATAACGGAAGCCTCCATATGGTGATTTATGGTATTCGCAATATTTGGGCTTTTAGGCATAAGCCAACCCAGGATGCCCCCTTATTTGTAAATGTCCCGGAAGGGAGGATTTTTATATATATATATATATATATTTTTTTTTTTTTTAAGGTCCCCCTTAATAATCGATATATATATATATATATATATAGAGATTATATATATATATGCATTCTTAAATATCCCAATTTATTAATATTTAATATCCCTAAAGACTAGCCAGGCAACATAGAGCCGGAGGGCCACCATAAACAGGGATCCCGGGATCTGTAAGGCAAGAAAAAACACAATCAGATCCTCACATGTGTGCAGCAATCATATATGCATTTTTAAAAAGAGCAAAAGCCATGCCCCTTAATAAAAAATAACTCCCCACCATATCTATATACAAATCCCACTCAACGGCCCCACCAAGGTGGGGCCGCTTACCTGGACAGACCGAGAGCCGCAGCCGGAGGGCGAGACAGCAGCCAGCAGCCGCAGCACAGGAGAAAACGAAACCAAGTGCGGCCGCGCGCCCCACGTGACTTCCCCTTTGAAAGGAAGTGAAGCTGGGGCCGCCGCATGACGCCACGCCCCCGTCGCCGCCTCCCCGGGACCCGCCCCCCTACGCTGATCAGTGCGGCCAAATCAATTGGGGATTACACCAGATGAGCCACTACACGTGCGCACAGGCAGCGGAGGGGGGAGAAAAGAAAAAGGCCGCAAAGCGCAGCCATGCCCAAGCAAACTACATACAGTGGCCACAAGACCAGCGGGGAAGGGGGGAGGCGGGAGGGGGCCACTTAGGCAGCAAGCCACCTACCCAGCGCGGTCTGCCCCCAAGCAGACCTAAACCATAGTAAAAAAGAGTGCACACATGCTGAAGTAAGCTCAATGCATAACGTAAACACACACATGTTATGTGATAATAAAGTTATACTAGTGAAACACACATACCTAATGCACACCCTCAAACCCCCCCCCCCCCATAGTGAAGGGAGAAGAGACCGTAACGGGAGAGAAAAAGGGGCTACGGGGACCCTCGGGACAGGGGCATCCCATTTCCGGATCACCATGCCGGATAGCCGCATTGCCCCACGCATGAGGTCGAGCGGTAGGAGATAAGCTCCTAGGCACTTAAAGTGCCATCTACCATTTGCCCAGTGAGCAGCCTAGGCTGGGAGGCTTCCATTCCACCATCAAGGTATAAACACTCAAACCGGGCAGAAATAGACCAAAAGGGGGGTGCCGGGGTAGAACCCCGGCTACCTGTAAGCAGGAGACTTCAATCTTCTGTCTTGTCGTCAAGCAGAGAGAAAAATACTGGTGACTGAAGGGAGGTACCAGGTATATATGGGCCGGAAGGGGGCTCGTTACAAGACTTCCTCTCTGCACTACGTCACCTGGCGGTGAGTTAACCCATTAAGTGAAGAATATTTTAAAAGTGAAGCGGGGTGTGTGGCACACCAAGAATAAGGGATCTTAGATCCTCACAGGCGTCAAGAGGCCCACTGGACAAAGAGCGCCTGCGGCCCAACACATAGATACCATGTTGGAACTGCCTGTGAAAGTATAAATGCCAGGCCCAAAATGCCAGCCTGTGTCAGACCGCCTCATCCCAGAGGGAAAGGGTAATGTAGATGCAATCACCCGTTAAGGGCAACCTGCAAGAGAGCCCAAACCCTGCATGCCGAACTCGGCCTGCATCAACTCCCGAAAAGAGAAACAGGGACTAGAAGAACCCTGACAACCTCCGAAAGGGACCGCCCAGCAAACTCTATCCTGCATCCAGGGGGACTACCTCCTGGAACCACCAGAAGGAAGCATGGCGCCCTGCGATAGGGGCCAAGTGCTGCGGCAGCCCCCTCGCCCAAAAGGGTGAGGGCGTCCCTTCATGCTTGGGCGGTTTTGGCAGATTTGGACTTAGCCCTGCCGGAGGGCCCAGGACGTTGCCTGCCCCCCCCCCCCCCTGGGGTGGGCATCTACTCCGAAAAGTTGGAAGCACACCTCTGGTTCGTGCTTGACATTAACGTAGGGAGGAGGAGGGGTGTCCCTGCCCCTAGGAGGCCTAGATGGCCTGCTGCGCGAGGGTGCCTTACTCTTTTTTCCAAAAAGGTCCAAAACGGGCCCCAAATAAGCGTTGTCCTCTGAAAGGAAGGCCAGTGAGAGCCTTTTTAGTATCATTGTCAGCTCCCCACTGTCGCAGCCAAGGCAGGCGGCGAATAGCTACCACAAGGACAGAGGTTCTAGCATACATCATAATAGTGTCATCCATCGCTGAGAGGATAAACCTCACAAAAACATCACAATTGGAAAGTGCATTAAAGACCTCCCAAGGGAGATCCTCTGGCTGGTGATCAAGTATCTTCCTAAGAAGGGTCCTGGCGGCCACCGCAGTGACGGCCGTGGCACAGACCGGGCGCAGCGCCGTCCCTGCACACAAAAAGGCGTGGGAAGCCAGTCTGTCAATGCGCCGGTCCTCAGCAACCCGAAGGGTACGATAAGTAGGAGCTGTCATGAAGGGGCAACCCCTATAATCGGCGCATCCACTTCGGGAGGGGCTGACCAACAGTCAACCACCTCAGGGGGATATTTCCAATCCCAGACCCCTGGAACCCCTGTAAGTTTACAAGGTGATTTCCATTCTTTGGATATAAGAGCCTGGAAATGATCCTGCTCCAGAAATTCCAAGCGCGGCGTCGCTGTGTGGAAACTCTCCCTCTTGGGCTTGGGAGATTCTCCCGGAGGAGAGATGGACAGTGCTTCAAAGATCTTTATAAGTAATTCATCAGTGTCACACAGGCCCCAGGAACCAGGGCCGGAATTGTCACGGCTCCAGGGTATCTCGTCTGAGGAACTGGAACCTGAGAACAGTTCACCTTCATCAGAAGGATCAAGGTCCTGCCTAGCAGCAGACTCTTCAGTTTCCGTGGGAAACATAGAACCAGGAGGCGTCAGGGACCGCTTCTTTCCAGCGCCCAAGCACTCCGCCAAACCAGACATCACCTGCTCAGCCGTAGGTAGCCTGCGCGGCACCACCTGCTGGTCATCCCCACTCGAGTGCGAATCATCAGGAGTGAGATTTAAGCACGGGGAGACAGGAGTATTGAAGCGAGGTGCAGCCACTGGTAACCTGATTGCAGGGCCAGTACTTGTTCAGCACACAGTCCGCAGACCCGTGCTCTGTCAGCATCAGCATGGGGCTGTCCACACGCTGTACACAGCCGGTCTTGTCCCCGCGGGACCCCGGACACATAATTCTGAGATGCCTCCATATGGTGATTTATCTAAGCAATATGCCAGCAGGGATTTATGCTATAAGCAACCCTGGATGCCCCAAGACCCACTAGGAATGTGGGAGAATTTAAATTGTGAACCCGCTAAGATATATATCAGGCCGGGAGATGCCACCGGGATCTAGGCGTCTGAAAGACATAAGGAGAAGAATGGGTGTCAGAGCCATGCGCGGCCGGAAAAACATATAATAAGGAGTCACCCGCGAGGGCACTTACAGACCAAGGGAGGAGGGGAACCGCGCGCGCGATCAACAAAATGGTGCCCAGTGAACCTCGAAGGGCGGGCTCGTGACGCGGAGCGCTCCAAGTCAAGTCCCCGCCCACCCCGAAGAGCTCTGAGGGCAAGGATACAATCACAACGTATTATGTAAGGAAAAGGCGCCTGAGCATCTAGACGACGCAGCAAACTATGTAGAAGAGACACATACGGCGGCAGCCAAAACAGAATAAAGAGCAAGCAGCGTGGCTCTGAGACCCAAATGTTAATGAAGGGCAGAAATAAGGCCATAAGTGTGACATAATAGTACACTGGGACCGGCACACACAGAACCCCCCCTTTCTTTTCCCCCTAACTAGCTGGGGAAATGAGGGAGGATGGCGACCCTTTACACAGGGTCCACCGCTACACGGGGTACGGGGAAATAATGCGGGAGGGGCATCCACTAGAGGCTCACCATCAGCCTAAACCGCCTACCCTATGGTGGGGGATTGCGGTGGAGCATGGCTCCATAAGCACACAAGGTGCTGCCTACCTTCACCCGACCAACGGCATATTCTTCACAAAGAGGACGGGTGGAAATAGTCCCACAGGGCCACGGGCTGAATAGCCCCGCTCGCCTGCGAGAGCGTGATACTTCATGTCTTCGCAGTCAGCACTGCAGAGAAATCTGGGGATTTGTGGGAGGTCCCTGGGTATATGAAGGGCCGGGAGGAGCCTGTTTTTGCATGTCTGCAGTGCACAGCAGTGCACAGCGCCCTCTGGCGGAGTATTACCCATGTGTAATTATTATAGATGGAGCAGGACGTGCTGTATGCTTAGAATAAACTTCTCATTGGTGCACCTCTTTAGTTGATGCCCAAAGCATGTGCCATGCCCACCAACCATACCCTTAGTATGCTGCTGCTGAATCAATATATCTTAATAGAATATAATCCTGTGCTGTGCCCGTCATCAGGTCCCAGGCTGAGAGATGAAAGCATATAATAAATGCAGTGATCCAGA